>JAIGNY010003653.1:0-87500 GCA_020152595.1 Chiridota heheva | reverse complement strand
TCATTTCGAAAAATATGACCATGCAAAAACAACAACATTAGAAACATGTGTGGCACTTACAATGGTCTGGACATTTCTTAACCTTGAACGATACTTGTTGAACTTTGGTAATGAAATGCACGCGAATTGATCCTTCTCTCATCAGAGGGGGTCGTCTCATGCCCTGGGCCATACTGCCGTTGTAAAAATTCAAAGAAAACATTAGCATTTGATGTAAATATTCATCAGATGAACAATACGTTTTGTAACATTTTGGGGAGATTTCAAATACAATTTTTGTATTGAAATATTTTATATAACAACGTTAAAGTACAACTTGCCTTAGATAATCCTCTTGTCGTAATTATGTTTATATCATTGAATTTTGATTCTTTTATTATTGTATTACCATGTTTATATCATGAAATTACACCAAAGTATGTCAACATATTTGATAACCAATATTTGAAAATGTGATATGCAGTAGGCCTCTATATTGGTACATAAACTGTAAATTAATATCATATAACACCCTTAATTTCCGTATTTGATATTTACAAAAGAAAAACCTTAAGTGACCTACTATCATTGTTTTTTTTCCGTAATGTATTCTATTTTGCTCTAGCATAAAGATTAACACAAATCGATCAAAACGACGTATATTATAAAAAGGTAAATTAAAGATTTTTTTCTTTATATACGAACAATATTCTGCGACAAAAATGACAAAGCTGATCATTCATGTTGGTGTAGTCTCATATGGTTTGACAAGTTTGAGGGAAAAAATGATGAAGAAATATTCAGAATTCCATACCATCATTGTGACAGAAGTGATTAACATTTTTGATCATTAAATTGTCTCACATTTACAAAGACCGAAAATAATTTGTTGTCCATACTAAGACACTTTCCCTCTACAAGGACGTTGCAAGTAATAAGTTCTTCCGTAGAAAAGTTAACATTAGTTTCCAATAATTTTGAACCCAAAGATGAGATATGATAATGCCAATTTTTTTTTACATGAAAACTTGATATAAATTCATGTCCACACCAAATTAAACCTTTGTATTACATTCCTTCTATCAAAGTTGTCTAGCTTGCTGTCCGTCTCATATGAACGTACACTTAGTGGTCCTGGTTGACCAATAACCGTCTCTTTAATTTATTGCGAAATAAATCAAGAGCAATTTTAAATAGTACTCGTGAATCTTATTTTAAAGGCTGGTTCTCTTGTTAATGTGAAGAAAACTATGAATACATTTCAACAATTCTGATTGACAGAGATATTTACACAAAACTGACAAGTTAATCAATAACTGCTGCGGAAGTGACGTCGCTGCTATATATCAGATTTACTGGCGTTTTGTCACGCAATTTCCTTGTGACGAGATTCATTCTTTAAATAATACACAATTTCTCCAATTTAGAAGTCAAACGCTAAAAATAACATGTCTGTTCATGCACATGACACCTTTTTGACAACTTATGAGAGTAGACGTATCTGCACATGGTATCATAAGTTGTATTTATATGACATTATCGGATTACCATGCCGTCAGGGACCATTTTGTTTGTCACACCGAGTAGCTTATTGCTTTTGTGAGAAAATTCGAGACATTTCATTGAAACAAAACTAAGAGTATGTGATGATAATCAATATTAAAACTTGTCATTTTCCCTCCTTATACATAAAGCATTTTCATTTTCTGGGGTCGGTCGGCGCGGCTGCACCCTTTTTCTTCTCAGCACGAACAATCTTAAACAACAAACAACCCTCCGGGTTTGAAAGTATCGTGTTGTAAGTAGAAATGTCTTTATAAGAACCAGTCTGCTAACTGACCCACAATTGTTCATGTGCCTGCTGCTCACCCAATGGGTAAGGACTTGAGAACCAAAAGATTAAAGATTGCCGACAGAACCTGTTTGATGTTCCAAACTTCCTACCAATTGATAAAAAGAGTTGGAACACAGATTCCGTAGTCGAAGCGTGCTACTATTAGGTTATAGGGTTAATACACCAATTCAGCAATGGACGAGGTTTCACACTGTGCCCAATAAAACTTTGACAAATAGAGCAATTTACTCATTTGCAATGTGGTCTGCCGAGGTATACTATTGCTGTTCTTGTGTTAGTTTTTGGAACGAGCGTGACTAACCGTACGGTTTTAATTTTAGAATTGATTTATTACCAAATATAGCTTTGAAACCAGGCGTATGATATTTATAGCTCTTTGTAATTGTTTGCGTGTTGTATATGTCCAAGTATAGTTCCTGTAAAGATTTACTTTTGAGGACTGACCAATTTGACTAAAAAAAATTATCTACGCAATGTTTATATGGAAAAATGGCAAATCAATTTTTCATAATATATACAATACATGTACATGGATAGGAACCTGATATTCGAAAAAGGTCATCGACAGTGGAAATTTATTATCAAGTGGTGTGAGTCATCTTCAAAACTACTGTGGAGTGGCAGCAGTATTCCATGATCCTTACTCATACGCCTCCATAACTTTTTTGAAATTTCGTCACTCCCATTGTTTTGGATTGATGCAGTTCACGTTTTTAAGAGGATTATTAGAATGTCTATAAATACTTTGCCTGACTTGGAATGAAAAAAGAGGATCTTATCATTTTCTACCAAAAACAAGCAAAAGCTGACCGAGAAATACTGTAAAAGAGATTTTTACATGTCCATCTGATTTCTCCTTTGCTGCAAGTCTTGAAAGAATCTTGCACGTTGTGATATATCTTTAAACAATTTCAAATTTCTTGGCAAAGTTAATCTGAATCAAAAGGAGAAAAGGATTTCCATACTTGTAACTGGATTAAGCAGGAAAGCGTGTTACTGTGTTCTGACTTTGAAAAACCAGGTATGTGAAGAATATAACATGTATTAAAGTTCATCGGAGTTACGTTTAAAACGTTTTTTTTTATATATATATATATATATATATATATATATATATATATATATATATATATATATATATATATATATATATATATATATATATATATATATATATATATATATATATATATAAAGTATAAAGTCATATTTCATTTCCGTCTAGGTCTGTGAAATTTAAATTCATTTTTATTCTTTGTGTCAAACTGAACAGCCTTTTGTTCGACGTAGATCAAAATTGTACAAGTTTCAACAATTTGTTTTAAAATCAAAATTTCCATGCAATGTCTTTCTAATGTTTTACACATTAGAAGGAAGAGAAAGTTTTTAATTATCCCTTGATATGAACATATGCATAGAGTATCCTTTATACGTGGCAAAGAATGTTGTAAAAATGATGAAAGATAAGTTATCATTCTACAAACTTGCACTAGATCTTCATTATACCACTTGACTGTTAATTTATCCTTAAAATTTATATAAACCATCAATTGAATATTATTGCCTATTCGTGTTCATGACTTTGATTCATATGGTCTACAATGCTGAAGTACGTTCCCACGATTTTTCTAACATAATAAACGATTACCCTACCAGTTCGATCAGTGGTAGTAACAAAGTGTGTAAAAAGGGAAAATATTTAGGGATAATGTTCAGTTGTACTGTTCTGCACTCTGGATAAGAAACAATCGGTAATTTCTACTCAACTGTATTGCTTGCATATACATGTTGATGAAAACTACTGTAAATTTGTGTTGACTTTAAAGGATTAGTTCAGTGGTCAAGCATGTTCATCTTATATGAAAGAGTCTTCATCTTAAGGGTGCATACAAGAATTGTATAGAGACAGACCGCTGAAAATTGTTTTACATTCTTTTTACGACAAAATATGCTAATACGTTTTAAAAAGATGACGATTAAATTATATAATCGACTTACTTCTGACGATAAAGACAATAAGTGAACTTTAAAGGATTAGTTCAGGGGTCATGCAAGTCCAGTGGATATGAAAGAGGACTTCAAAATAAACAAAATGGTGAAAAAGCATTACAAATTCATATTCCGTTAAGGAGATATTCAAGTTTAAAGCTCTGTCTTATTTGTGTAGAATTAACTGGTGTAGTAAGTCTACTATGAAAAGTTAGGGTATGCATCGTCACATTCTTAACAATTAACAATTGTTAACGTATTTAAAGAAAGTTTTTTAACTTTTAATACTGATATTTTCCCTCAAACTTTCTTCAGGTAATATATTATGAATACCCTTCCTAGATTTATTTTTACTACTTTTATGACATATCCCATTGTTTTTGTAAGTCACAAAATCGCAGGACAAAATATGATAGAATACATCAAGACTGTGAGGAATCTGAAGATATGATATCACAGCTAGTCTGATTTTACACAAATGACACCAACCTTTAAACTTGGATATTTCCTGAACGGAATAAGATTTTTGAATGCTTTCTTCACTAGTTTTTGTTTGTTTGAAGTTCTCTTTCAAATAAGATAGACATTCTAAACCCCTATCTAATCCTTTAAAATACAAACATTGACTACTAACCTCAGATATGTCAAAAACGATTCAGAGATCGCAAAAAGGAAAAAAAAAAGAAAGAAAATGACTGTGGTTGCCATGTATTATTGATGAAGTGATATTGGGATAGTGATATTGATGAAGTGATATTGGAAAAATACAATGTGTATTTTTCATTGTATTGCGAGGACTTTTCGTTTCACTTTGATAATTTTGAAATCATGAAATCATTACACATTATGGTTTAATCGTGATCTCTGCGGTCAAGTATTTATTCACTCCGAAGCAACATTTCAGCTGGTACAAATACGTGCACATGCTGATATCATTATTTGTATGTATATATATACATATATATATATATATATATATATATATATATATATATATATATATATATATATATATATATATATATATATATATATATATATATATATATATATATATATATATATAATATATATATATATATATATATATATATATATATATATATATATATATATATATATATATATATATATATATATATATATATTTATATATATATATATATATATATATATATATATATATATATATATATATATATATATATATATATATATATATATATATATATATATATATATATATATATATATATATATATATATATATATATATATATATATTATATATATATATATATATATATATATATATATATATATATATATATTCATATATATTTATATATATATATATATATATATATATATATATATATATATATATATATATATATATATATATATATATATATATATATATATATATATATATATATATATATATATATATATATATATATATATATATATATATACCCATGCATCATATGGGCAATATGAAATTCATTTCAATCTATCTATTTGTAGCGAAAATACATCTTGCCTCCTTCGTAAATTTCAGTTTCATTTCAGTTTCATTCGACAGGTACATAACTTTTTGGGAGTAAACAGGTACATAACTTTTCGGAAGTAAACAGGTAAAGGGTAAAACAAGAAGATGAATAACTCATTTAATATTAGTTTCTGAGGATCTATAAACTTAACTTTATGGCGTTATTAATGAATGAAGAGATATTGCGACTTATTTCTTGGTATTCATTAATAAATAAAGCAAAATATAAAATGGAAAATACATAAGCTAATTAAGAATCAGCAACAAATTACAGGTAGATACGGAAAAAGAATTGTGTAACGAAAGTAATAGATATAAGACTATAAGAATAAAGTATTAGACAGTGATCCTTGAGAATTAACAAATGAAAGAATAATAAGTAAAGTTGTAATATTAAAAACAAGACATAAGTATAAATCAAATTTGAAAGAATGTAAGGAAGATGTATCAAGTCTACTTTCAGATTATAATTATTTTTTACGAAGAATCGATTCATGAAATGTTTTAGACAGAGAGTGAAGACGATGCAAATTAAAAAACAAAAAAATTACACAACAAAATTAATAATAAAAGAGCATCAAAAGAGAGCAAATTGTTTGCATTGCAAAGTGAGTACATTTATCTATTGCTTTCTTGCACATCTTGTTTCAACCAAAAGTACATACAACCTTGACACTCACTCGACTGACAAACGGTAACATAGTAGCGCGAGAAAAAAGAAATCGTACCGGGAACCCCAACAGAGTATTCAGTGTTCCATTACAATAAGGTCTTCCCAAGATCATCTGACTAATTGCTTAAAGACAACCAAACCGGATCAAATCTATTACTGACAATTTATATCTTGAACCACTTATTTTGATAGTCAGTTTCTAATAACCTGTCTCAGTAGTAAAGCAGATGACAAATGGTCTTGAAAAGACTTTTACTTGTACAGAACTGTTGCAGGTCAATAAAGTTATAAGCAAATGAAGTACGAAACTGTTCCGAAAGGGCACCAACAATATAAAATGTATTGGGTGGGATTCCTGGGTGTAAAACAAAAATACCAACTTTCCGGTAAGACGAACATTAAATCTTGATTACGGTAATCCACTTTTTCAACAGATAGGGACTTTTTTTCTTTTTTATAAAATAGTAGTCCGGTTAATATGCTTCATCTGGTTAGGGGATTATTCGTGATTCTAACTTATTTGTTGTTTGCTTTGTACAGTGTATTTTTTATATCGTTTGGTAACTAAAATTGTTGATGGAAAGTTTTAAAAATATTTAGGAATTTAGAAACTACGATATATAACATTTCTTTGTGGCAATCAATATCTTCTTTTCAAAGTGACTAGAAATGATTGACACCAGTCGTATTGATTTTCATTCTTTAAAAATCACCTTCATGGTGAGCCATGTGAATGTTATACGACAGCGAATGTAATGATAAAGAAATTATTTCAATATCCAATTTGTTAGGAAGATATCTAGTTTTAAATCTCTAAAAGATTTCGTTGTTAAGTGACTGAAACTAAATTAGGAGTGACGTTAAACCAGAAACGTCTTTATGTATTTCATGAATATATTGTTTCCTAAACTACTGTTTGACATCTAGTAAAAGGGTTATATTTATTTTCAGTTGAAAGTGGAGAATCATAGAGAACGCTGGTGTGAGACATAACTTTTAAAAGTAGACTTCTTACACCAGTTAATCTCAAACAAACTTGCAGCTTCCTTAAATGTTGATATCAATTGAGCAAAATAAGATACGAAAGTAAGTTTCTTCCCGGCTCTCTTTGTCTTTTTTTTGTAATTTGCCAGACTTTTTTGTAAATTTTAAGACAAAACATCAATTAAACTGTCTGATGATGTTAAAATGACAAGACTGGCAAACCCAGTAAAATCATCAAATGTCGAGGTAACGAGTTTCATTTTTTTTTCTCTCTAGATCAACCGAACATGAAGAGAGAGTTCTCAATTCCCCTTATCATCCTGCTTACCACGACACAATGTTACGCAAGTGATCGTCTGTGTGGAACTAGATTAGTCGAGACTCTATCCAATATCTGTGGTGCGAGAGGTTATTATGGATCTACAACAATTAATACGTCACGGTCTCGTCTGTCTGGTAGATCAGGTACGATTACTTTCATTTCTCCTGTTCGGGGATCAAGATTGTGTAGTTATGGCCGTTTTAAAGGATCAAACTAAAAAAAAGCTATAGAATCCAGTAATTAGGAGATCCATTTTTTTAAATTAATTAACAATTATTGTTAAAAGTCGCTAATGGATATCTATTTTCAATAAGTGTCGTTCCTTGGTAGAGATAAGTACCCTCATCTGATGCACGCCAAGCAAATCTGGGAGATGCTACAATCCAAATCCTAAGTCTTTAGAAACCCCGAAGGAATTAGCCTCAACTAAAACTATTATGGCAAAAAGAAGTGTGAACGTTTTTGGAAGATAACTTTAATATCATTTATATTTAAAATGATGGTTATCTTTTGAACACGACAAAACGAAGTTTAAGCCTTTTGTCCACCATTTCTCTATCGGTCAAACTCCAATATAATTAAGCTGTAAAGAGAGTCAATGCACTGTTTTCCCGATGTTGTTCAATAATAGGGAAAAGAAAACGATGCTATACTGTCAGACTGTAATCCTTCAAATTAATTAAAAAATATGCATAATGTTGATGACTCTAAGCAAATTATCTACCCAAGTTCGGATCTTTATTTGATTTATAACGTGATACCTACGATTTCGTACATAGAGTTATCTCATATTCGTTTAACGATTGCTTTCAACGGTTTAAATAAATATTTCAATTCACAAGTAGTAAAGCAAATTATTTCTTCCTCTAATAAAGTTTCCAAGTTTGAAGATTTTAAATTAAAACTGTTGGTGCTTGTTTGAGCGACAACCAACACTGCCATATACGAATGTGAATCATTTCCTTATCGTGTTTTCCACCGTCCCTAACGACCAAAACGACCAAAATATATTCTTGTACCAAACCAGTGATGATAATTAGGTTCCATGGAAGCAGATAATAATTCTAGTTACTTTTACTCTATCGACAGTTACAAGGGATCCCAAGATGTCAGATGAGGAGGCTAATTCGTTTCTAGTCAATCAGCGTTCCAGGAGGGGTAGTCGAGGTAACAGTGGAAAAATAGCGGAGGAATGTTGCACTAACGCGTGTGATTTGACAGTACTCGAATCTTATTGTAATATAGAGGATGAAATGCCAACCGACATGACAACAACAGTAGAAACGTCGGCTCACGAACGAACCGGACGTCACACGCCCGACCTTGAATGTCCACCAGAAACAGACTCGCAAGAAAACACGCAAGATTTGACTGGCCTGACATCTGAGGAAAAAAGAATGAGAAGGATTGAAGAGAGACAGCGTGAGAAGGAGTTGAGAAAGGCATGTCGCATAGCAAAAACAAACAATTTAGAAGTAAGTTCCGAATGTGAATCCCTCAGTCATCAGGCACCAGAGAACGCAGAAACAGAGACCGAAAGACAAATATCAGAACATAACTCTGGAAACGTTGTAGAAACAACAGATCAACCATGTGAACAAGTTGAATCGCCCGAGCTTAGTCCGTCGGAACTTAAAAAGTTAGAGAGAAAGCGGGAAAGACAGCGACAAAAACAAATAAAAAGGCAGAAGCGAAAGGAAAAAAATAAGAAAAAGAACAAAAAGAATAAAAATGAGGACACTGGTAGTAGTAAAAAAAGAAAGCCATCTAGAAAACAATCAAATAACGCTAATTCTGAACGGCATAATAAAGTAAACAAAACACAAAATAGAAATAGACAGCGAGAAAGGGATGGGACAGTTCAACCGACTGGACGCACAGATCATAATGAACCAGAGATACGTGTAAGCGTTCCAGCGTCAGAAGAAAATGTGGAAACTTCAACGAAGAAGGGGAAAAACAAGAAAAAGAAACGTGTAAATCAAGACAATAGAGAACACAACAATGAAAGATCGAGACCTGAAAGGCACGGAGATGATATACCTGTCGGATCAGTCACGACCGATGAAAACGTAAATTCAGAAACACGTCATGCTGTAGTTAGTAACAGGGGAAGTGAGAACCAAAGAACTAGTACCAATTCTAGGGAAGCAACGGCGGCAACTTCCAGAGGTAAAGATAGAACGTCTAGACGACAGGAAGCTGAAAATCCGATGAGACTGGATGCCGAGGATGAAACAGCACATTCTCCGAGGCGGCGGCAAGATAGGGATACCCTTGCAAATATTCAAGATGAAAATAGACATAAAGATGGACAACAAAGATCAGGCGAAGAACAGTTTTCTGCCATTAGCGAATCTAAAATTTATACAGAAAGACTATTGGGGGGTACCGTAACCACAAGTGAACCAAATATTCATCGAAATAGAAAAGCGAAGAAGGAGAAAAGTAGGAGTCAGGAGAGGTCAAAAAAGCACAAAAGTAAACGAGGAGCCCGCAGTGATAGTATGGACGATGAAGAACAGCCAACAAGACAAAGAAGGCGGAATCTAAGTGAAGGAAGAAGATTACGAAGACAGGTGAGTTTGCATTTTGAAAAAAAATCCTTAACTCCATATGGTTTCAAACCTTCAAGCCATATCAATATGGACATAAATAGCGAGACTCTGTGGTAGATGACCCTCCCAGATTCGTGCAAAGTTTTGTGCCAAGCCTTATACTTATATGACCTTACGTTTTGTAGGATATGTGTTGCTTGGTGTATGGAAAAATTGCGCCTTGCTGCCGATAAACAATATGCCATGTACACTTACACCTACTATCTCGTGATTTGAGGGGTTAATCTTTTCATACTTCTGTCCTGGACTAATATAGCAAATTTGCACAACCTTGCTAATTTTTACGGCAAAATGTAAGCAATAGCATGAAAATAAGATGATGATAACCAGTCCGAGCAATTCGTCGAATTCGACAAATTTTGATATTTTTCGAAATCTCGGAATATTATATTCGTTCGCGCAGTTTAGCTATAACATTACACTATCGTATTAGACGTTAAACAGCCGTTTTCGTTATGTGTGATTATTTTCCGAAAATGCGGTTTGACCTTTTATACATACAATGCACAGTACGTACGTACACAGTGATAACGATACCATGCACGTTACTGTTGACATGTGCAGTATGCCTACAGCTAGATTTACCATCGTTTAGCGGTAACTTCTTTCACTTTAACCCGTTTCTGTGTGTTGCAGGATGTCACTGACGGCACGAGGATTTTGGGTCATGGTGGAGGAGGTGGGGGTGCAATCGAGGGGAAAATTTGTCTTATGGGGGTCCTATAAATCGGACAAAACATATCACTTTATAAAATGTTCTGGAATATTGTGAGTATAAGCAATGGGCTAAATTTGAGCACTTCGTCTTCGGGGCGGCAGGGGAAAGGGGTCAAGGACCTTCTCGGAGCTCCTCATTTTTTTAATGTTGGCTACGCCACTGGGTATATGCAGGGAGCTAGACTAATATCAAACTACTGACTGAAATCCCCAGTGTTCCGGCTTTATCGACAGAATTATTCTGCCATGTACACAAAGGATAACAAAATATCTTCAACACATCCTCCGCAACAGAATGCAAAATTTACGCTATTGATGATAATATGAGAAACGAAAACCGAGCAATAATTCACCGTGCAAACTAAGACTTATAGCTGTACCATATATACATTGCACAATACATACGTACATAGTGATAATGATAGCATACTGCACAGCGTGAACATTGCTGCTACTCAGTATGCCTACAGGCTACAGTCTGACAGTCCTGGTGTTTCGACAGAATTATTCTGCCATGTACACAAAGATTTTAAAAAATATTTCTGCAACATATCCTCAGCAAGAGAATACAAAGTTTATGCTATTGATGATAATGTGAGAAACAAAAACATTGAAGATTGAGCATTAATCTACCGGTATGTTCCGTGCCAACGTTGAATTACGCGTTTCTAGTTCATATAGAATGGTTGGCGCGACTGTCAATAAAGCGACCGTTTCACGTCTAGCACTAAACGTTACTGCGTAGGTCAGATCTTTTTATCGGGTTAATGAAAAATCGGGCTGGCCAACCGTCGCGGGACTCACTTTTTTGTGCATATGAAATTATTTTCCTGAATATTCAACTTCCAGCTTTTCCTGTTTTTGAAGTTTGAGTTTGTGTTACGAGTATACGGGAAAGAGCGAGGACTTGTTTGGAACGTTGCATTGTGGATGGCTAATTTTAATACGAGTTCCTCGTAATCGACCAATATAAAGTACGTCGAATTTGAGGAATTGCTCGGACTGATAACTCAGAAATGTATCAGATATAACTTTGGTAATAGAATAGACTATATTTTATGTAAAATTGATACCAAATTTGAAGAACCTATCCTTTAAATGAATGGAAATAGTATTTGAATTTGAAGATAATATTTCCCGCCAAAATTAACCTACACAATTTTGAATTTGTCTCAATAACTACAAATTGGAAGTATACCTAAAAAAGTGGGAAAGATCAGTTTTGGAGACCATCAGGAAGGATATACTTTTTCACCTTTAAGATTTCACATACATTAACAATTTATCTTAGGCTCCTATTGTATCGTGTGAAATCTTTATCAGTGACGGCCTTCATAGCCAACAAAATCGCTAGGGTTTATATTTAACCCTCGTTCGAGGCCATTTCTAGGACTGTTTGCGTTGAATCGTGTTCAATATCCTTGATTGAAATCATACTACTCAGATCCCACGTTTTATTTGGTATCTAGGGTCTGGAAAAATGCAGCATTGGTATAATCAGTTCGGGAGATGACAGTACTTCTAAAATCTAAGGACCGCAGAATACCTTACTAATAAGAATCAAAAACACCATGGAAGCCATTATTGATCAGTGTTACTCACTGCATTATACAACATTCTGATTGTACTTGTTTAGTGTAGGGATTAAAACTTCGAAGCCCTTAGTAACAAACAAACATGAATATTTAAATGAATGGGTTATAAAGGAATAACAAACACTATTGTGGGTTCATCAATTAGATTTCTAGAAATTCATCTCGAAAACGGCTCAGTAGTACAGGTAGTAGTATAGCACGGACTGAAGTTACGTCATCGACATGAATACTCTGTCCCTAGAAGTAATGGATATTGTCTATTCTTAAAAGTAAGGGATCTCTCGCACTGATTAATCTGTCAATTGCTATTTAAACTCGATGAATTCTTTTTACAGACAAAGATGTTTTTATGTTATACCCGTTTACCTAAATGCGTTTTATTGTGTAGTTGTCAGAAACATTAAAGAACGTTATTACGAATAAAGTTGGTTGTATTGATTGTAAATATGTGAATAATCTACTGTGTTATATTATAGATTATACTAAATATCCATATCTGTAACTTGGAGCACCTGAAAATTATTCAGGATAGATATTAAGGATATCATTTTCTTATTCTAAACAAAAGCAAAATTTAGCCTTACAGAAAGCAAAATAACATTGCTACTATAATGCTCTAAGAATAATACTTCTAGTTGCTACAGTAAACAAATTCTTCCAAGCTCACAATGAGAGGTATTGTTTCAAATGAATTCAAGCTCCTATCAAAACATCATAATTTCTGCGAAATAACTATTAAAATGGAATCAATGAATTATGAATTAGCACATTTTATATTCCATAACCGAAGCTATGTCCTTTGGTTGAAATATGTCAGAGGACTTTGAACAACAATCATTCAGTCATTGCGCATGCTCTGTTCTCCCGGTCGTTACTATCGACATGACGGGGAGATGTTATTGAAGCATCTTATGAGTTTAATCGCACCAGTGATTTCAGATCCCCAAAAAGGGCATATAAAGACTTCATTAATCTGTAAATGTTTTCTGTGTCATATATGCGCTCTGCTTGATACCATATGCACCTAATCTGAAGTGGGTGGTTTTGATTAAAGAGAAGTAACGACCCTTTCTAACTTCGACAGAAAACTATTTTCGTTCCCATTCCATGTTAGTGTATGTTCTTCTCGTTAAAAGCTGCTGTCAAAAAGAACTCATAAATTACCTGTCGAAAAAGGTATCTGCTGTTTGAAGGAAATTTGATAACGATGTTGGTACCTTGGTTTCTTTTAATAGACAAGCTAGAGAATTCGAATAGAAAAAGAAACAATAAGGGCCAAAAGGGGAAAACTAGGTAAAGGTACGTTTTCAACCTGTCGTCTGCATTACGACTGTTTTTATCTGATTCCGTTAGACTGGCCGTCATCAATTGAATAACTATATACCTTTCTATATTGTGATAACTCTCCTTTCATGTGTCAAACATGAAAAACACTATGTTGTTTAACAACATCAGAGAACATACTTAAATTAATTTCAACAATCTGCGAGCACCTGGACAGGGTATAGGGTCATATACATCAAAGATATCTAGTTGTGTTATGTCAGATATTAGGAGAAAACTTCTATCAGGTAGAAATGCTCTAAGGTTTCCTTGCACGCAATAGACCTAATCTTCATCAATAATGCTTAATCTCCATCCCGAGTAAATTGGTACGTGTTTTCCCGTTGACATTTTGACTTGTGTTTGTATGGGTATAATGGGGTATTGGGTAACCCTATAGCTGATATCAGCAACGGCTGGTGCTAGTACGAAAAGGACGTGACTTACTTATTTTACGTTCGCAAAAACCCCAAAAACATGCACCCACTTTAAAGTATAGAGTACACATTACAGTGGCATGACGTCACCATTTTCAATTTTCTTTTTAATGAAGTTATAGCAGGAGAAAATATAAAAACCTCTTTGATTATTGCAAATTTTTAGTGAGACACGAATACCGAAGAAGAACAAGTCTTCACCAAGACAACTAAATTCTAAAGTCCCTGGTTTTGTCCAAACTCAAATTCTGTTTGACAACATTTCCTGACTTATCCAGTAAACATCAGAACAAAATATAATAGAATAGATCAAGGCTTTAAATACCATCTACCGTGAATTCAAATGTAAGCGCACATTGTACCATTATGTTTCGGCTAATCAAAAAACTCGCATTGAAATCTATTTACGTCCTCCACGCTAGAAACGATAACTGGTCTTTAAGGGATGTGAGGATGTTACGTTACAACTTGTCCGATTTCAGTCGTTCCGATACAAATTTCAATATCTCCTGAACGGATTATGATTTTCGAATGTTTCTTTACCGTTATATTTCTTTCAAAGTCCTATTCCACGAGATGGACTTGCTCGTCCACTGAAGTAATCGTTTAACCAAAAATCATGTTTTCTCGTTATCAGGTTTCTTCTCGTAGTGCAAATTTACCACAACGAAGACATCTTTTGCCTGTAAAACTTCACTTTCTAAATCTTCTTCGAAGCCAACAGAAACTTTCATCGCAGGATTTTGCCCGATGGAGAGAGCTTTCAAGTCAACCAAAATCAGTCGCTGTAAAAAGATTGTTTGCAAAAGAACAGATCAATAGCTATCCGAAACTAATATTTAGGTGATTGTTGGCTCAAAGAATTGAGATAAACTATTGTATTCATCTAATGCTTCAGGGATCACCACCGCTAAAAAATGAGGATCTTACCAGACAAATGTTATAAACGAAATGATATTGTATAACGATTTTCTATTGATTCTGCGAACGACAGGAACCTGTTTATCGAGGTGAATTAGTAGTCATCATTATGTAACAACAAATTCATTGTCTGGAGGGGTGGTTGCAATCTGAAAGAAAGAGTGAGGAATCATTTATGTGCAATGTTTTAGAGAAAAAAAAGATGTACATTATTCAAGTTGTTAATTGTGGTACACGAAAACAATAGAGGAAAAGTTGGTTGCAAACAAAAGTGATATGTATTCCTTAGGCATTAGGCTTTGATAAACTCCTTTACATGTAACCATCTTAAATGGCTGCACACGTTCGTTGCATGAATTCTTTGTCTGTATGTCGTTTGAAAAAAAAAGGTCTTCCGAATATGATGTTATTCTTAATCAGAGAAGACTGGCAATTTTCTGTCTCGACCACACGACAGGGTGATAGGGGAACATTTTGGACGAATATCTATCGCACACATGGTTCAATCTACTGATTTATCCTAGCGAATATCACATTGAAGGCAGCGCATGATAATTTGAGCTTGGGGAAATTTTGAGCTGCTCTATAGCCAAAGGAAGCATAAGAAGCCACGTAACCCCAACATACTCTCGGGCTAGGGTGATGCTGTTACCTTACCACGAGAGTATTTTGAACATAATATGGCATTCTAGCTTTCACCCCCCCCCCCTCCTTTTCCGCCCCCAAAAAGAAAAAGAAAATGTGACAAAATGTCTAGAAGTAAAATGACTGGTTCGCCTTTATCCTTACCACGAAGACTGTATTTCGAAGAAATATTCGCCTTCTGCAGTTCTGTGAGCATACCCATATTGACAAAATCGACGTTCCTACAAACAGTCAATATTTGAAGAGAAAAAAACAGACTGTAGGGATGTTTTAGGTCATTTCAATAATGCAAGTCATTGACCCACGTATTATAATTATTGTGGTGAGAAGAAATCAAAAATTTACTTTACTAAATTCCACAATGTTACCAAAACAATGTTTCAAGTTAAACCTGAAGTTACCAAATAATTCATCAATTACTATCAAAAACGATTAAATGATCAGTATCATTTTTAATATAAGTTTGAGCTTCTTACGACTGGTTATGTTTATCGACGTATCGGAGCTTTGTGTCTGTATATGTGCACTGTGTGCAGAGACAAATGCCGAATCCATTAAACAGACATTTAAAGGAGACATAAAGTCTGACAAAATCCTTATTTCATATGAAAGAATTAAAAATAAGAAATCTTCTGACCAAGTTTCATAACTTCCGAAACAATCTAACACATTTATTGTAATTATTAAAAACTTTAATGCTACTACTAAATAGTGCCATGGGAGCTGCCATTTTGATTTCAATACATGCAGATTATGATGTCATCAGCCTAGCAGGATGTTGGAATGCTTTGTATTTCTTTATAATCTACCTCAAGTTTTCTAGCTTATGAAAAATTGGTTTTCTTTTGCAAATGTCAATGAAATTTTTGTGTACGCATGAAATTAACAAAACATTCATGATGTGTCACATCATTTTGGAATAAATACTTTAATCACATTTATAAAGAAATACATTAAATTCCTTATGTCCCTATTGGGGAAAATTATGTCATCATGCACAATATTGTAATACATAATTGAACAAAATAGCAGCCTCCTTGTGCTGACTTCAAACATGAATAAATTGAGATAAATAAGATAAGGAAAATAAGGAATAAGATTTTGACTTGCTGTTTTTGAAAGTTGGTTCAGATTTGTATCCTCTATTGTATCGAATTATGATTGTATAAGACTTTATGTCGCCTTTAATGGTATTTCTTACATGTCTTAACATCATTCTAGTCAACTAGAAAAATCGATACGAGGAGTTTTGACCTCGTTGAATCACTTTCACTACCCAGTTAGCAATTGCAGATGCACCTAAATTATCTTCTTTAACAATATAAGTATATACATATCTATAAGTTAAAAGTTTCCTGCTTAATAAACAGTAAAATTAAAATTTGGACAGTTAAATACCCTCATTCGTCGGCGACACCTGTTACGCAAAAATCGCGAACCTGCTAATTTTGTGATTGATATTGGTAAATAGACCCGTTGGTATTTATCGGAATAAAACGGCACTTTTCCCCAGATTTGGACAGCCACGTATCCTCACGCGTTTGGGGTTTGAACGCCGGCCTCTCCAATTTAGGATACAGTTTTTAGTCACATGGTTATTTTAAGTATATCATACAGACAGTTACGCTAGGGATATTTAACTTTCAAAATAGAACCAAAACAGTATTGGAATAAATGCTGTACTTACCAACGAACTCAGTATTTTGTTTAAGTTTGTATCAAAATTGGCTATGCAATCAATCACCTTGAAGCGTTATTCCAATTAAGTTTGAGGCTTAATTCTTATGGCGGGTTATTACTTTTAAGAAGTTACATAATTAATCTAGGGAGTTTGTGGATATTTACTTTCCTAACTTCCACAAAGAACCAACATAGTATTTCAATCAAAAGCTGTAATTACCAAATAAATTAATATTCTGTTTTAACATGTTTAAGTCATTATCAGCTTATTTCTTATGGCGGGTTATTATAATCCATATATCGAGGTTTCGTGTGTCGGTGTGTGTATATATATAAAGCATATGTACACACACACACACACACACACACACACACACATATATATATATATATATATATATATATATATATATATATATATATATATATATATATATATATATATATATATATATATATATATATATATATATATATATATATATATATATATATATATATATGTATATATATATATATATATATATATATATATATATATATATATATATATATATATATATATATATATATATATATATATATATATATATATATATATATATATATATATATATATATATATATATATATATATATATATATATATATATATAATATATATATATATATATATATATATATATATATATATATATATATATATATATATATATATATATATATATATAACTCAAATATTCCACCATGGTATTAACGCAATGGTAATATGTTAAAATAGAAATGGTAGATTCCTACAGAGTCCATATCATGTTCACTGTATTAGTTATAAATATCCAAATTTCATAAGTGAAATATTTTCAAAAACTTAGGTAGAGAAACAATTTCTTTTGTTTCGTGCAAATCATAAGCATGTCAGCAGTGTTGTGATTGAGACTGGTCAATTTACCCCTTACAATCCACCGAAATGAGCAGGCAGCTTTCCCAGATTCAAATAGGTACAGTGGCTCAGTGGGCAAGAAGTCAAGCTCGTATTCGAAAGGTACCTGTTTCGATTTCCGTCGTGAGCGCTGCATTTTGTCCTTGAGCAAAGACACTTTATCTGTTTTTCTCTACTTGCTTCAGTACACTCAGCTGTAAAATGAGTACCAGCACTAATGGAGAGTTAATCTGCGATGGACTGGCGTCCCGTTCAAGGGGGAGTCGTGTATTCCCTTGCGCCACGGAAACCGGGAATAAGCACCGACTCTATGAGCCTAATGGCTCGATGGAATTAGCTTTCCCAAATTTAGGCAGCATCATGCCCTCACTCGTTTTGTGGTGTGACGGCGCCCCTAGGCGCAGGTTTTACTCGTACTGTTATCAGGTTATTCAAGAATATCATAGGCAATTACATAATCATGCTAGTGATATTTATATTCCTAACTTCTAAAATAGAACCAAAACAGTATTTAAATTAATAGTTGTAATTACCAACGAAGCCAGTATTTTGTTTAAGTTATTTTCAACATTGGTTGGGCAATCAATCACCTTGAAGCGTCATTCCAATTAAATTTGAGGCTTAATTCTCATGGCGGGTTATTGCTATCAAGATACATTATTTAGCATTTTAGGCAGTAGCATGATTGTACTAGGGGTTTGTGGTATTAATTTCCTAATTTCCACAAAGGAATCAAAAGAGTATTTTAATTGAAAGCTGTAATTACCAAAGTTAGTATTTTGTTTATAGTTATTACTACAATGTAATCAAGCTTCATTCCGATCAAGTTTGCGGTTTGTATTTCATGGCGGATTATTGCTATCGGAGCTTCATATCTATATTCATATCTATATTTATTAACTGAAATAATTCATCATGGTATAAACGCAATGGTAATATGGTAACGGCAACTGGTGGATCCATTAAAAGTTGATATATCAGTTGGAATTTGCATCCTAAATCGTGGATTATTTAGTTGGATGACAGTAAGATGTATCATTGGTGGATCCCTCAAAAGGACAATTTGTATCGTATTCTGAATCTTGGAAACATTCAGCTAGGAAAGATGGTATGATGTTCGATCTACGGCTGAAGTCTAAAATAAGTTACCAAGGGGCTTTGTTTAAACAGAGATGGAATATGGAGGGGTTTCATGGCAAAAATATAACAATATGTTACCAGAAAATAATGAAAATAAAAAAGTTAATTATGAGAAATATATACAAAAGAATATAAGCAAAAAGTGCAACAATTATATTTCTAGACTGAAATTAAATAAAAATTGGTACCACATCACCTTGACGTTCAAGAAAAATAGTGTATGTTACTACCCTGACTACGCTGCCGTAAATTTTATCTCTAAGTTACTATACACTCCAAAAAAGGAATGGTCAAATTTGACCATAACATGGTTAACTCTACACCGAACCATCTTTGGTCAAAACTGAACGTCCATTGCATGGTCAAATTTGATCATAATATGGTAATATTGTACAAATTTAACCATATTGTGGTAAAATTTGCCGTTCAGTTTTGACCAAAGTTTGTTCAGTGCAGATTTGACCATGTTTTGGTCAACATTTGACTATTCCTTGTTTAGAGTGTACTACCGAACTGAAGTTTCACCAGTTTATAATGAGGTACTAAATTAAGACTTAATACTCTTTTTCAAGATGACGTCATTATGCGTATCTAAAATTTAGAAAGCCTCCAATCTATACAACGTTTTGTTCTGCAACACTGCCGAAACATGAAAATGCATAATACATGTATAGGCCTATTTGCATATTCATTTGTAGAAAGTGTGCGAGAGGTACATGAACTGATCGCGGAGTACAAAATGTTGCATGTTCAAACCATGTAGTGTAATTAATCTATTATTCGATCTTTTTACATTTTTACTTATGTAAAAATGCATGTTTATCTACAGATCTGCATATGTCTGATTAACGTAGTTTATGTGTGTAAAATTTGTATCTATTAGTATATAACAGTGGAAGAATAGTTTATCGTTAAAAATATATGTTGTTCTTCTAAACAAGATGTTACATTGTACATTGTATGCTGATTAATTATTTATTAATGAATTATTGAATAAATGAACTAAATGTCAAAAAACATTTTTCTTTCTTTATCAAATTATCTATTTCTTTCAACAACCATATATTTGCATGACAAATTATGAGTTAAAAGAAGTACTCAGTCTGCAGGTATTGTGACAATTTTACTTTTGAACAGTCCGGTTCCTATCTGGAGAACAGTTTTGTTCTCCCGATCGAGGGATCCTTTACATTGTATCCCACAATGCACCTATCTAAATTCAAAGTTTGTATAGGAATAACATAAGAATCAGACACATTTCGTCCGCGGGGAACTCAACCACTACGAAGGGTAGAAATTTGTTCTTCACGATTTGAAATAATGGCATATGAATTATCTTTTCACCGTGCGTTTTTAAAATTCACCGTGCGTCTTTGTTACCGTTAGGCAGTCGCACTTTAACAAGGTTTTTTGAAATTATGAAAAATAACTTGGAGATTTGTGGAAATTATCTAGCAATAACTGAGTGATAGTAACGAAGTTTGTTTTACTTTCGCGAAATTGAAGATTAACAAAGTAAACTTTGTTACAAACCTTCAATGAAACAACTGATAGGCGTGTATGACTGAAACTTCACAATAAAAATGGCGGCTTTCATATATCACTGTAATCTCAGTGCGCATGCTTGAGTCTCCGGATGGGGAACTTATTGAGTCCCCCGTTTGGCAGTACGAAGCTAACTGTTGAATTTCTGTCTACTATTTTTACAAGACACATCATTGATGTTGTTTTTTTCTTCTTAAAAAATGTTCCCTTGTCCTCCATCACATACGCACTACGATTGTGGATAGGAGGTACCATAAAATCGTTGTTAGAATCAATCGCAACAGGGTGTTTTTAAGTCTTTACCATATCTCAAACCCAACAAGTTGTCCAATAATATTCTAGGCGGAAGAGACTTTCTCATCATTCCCAGTGATGAGAAACGTATTTAAAAAGTTGTACCGTATATTAAGACGCAAAGGGGAAAATTCGGGCGCAAATGGCCTCTCCCTACTTTTTATCCCCATGCTCTCGTATAAAATAGGCATCTCTGGCCTCTAAATTATTCCTTTAATTGATAAAGTAGTCATCGGCCATATTTTGGTAGACTACACTGTCTGTACGATATATCATAAACCTCACCGCAAAATACCCTTTTCACTCCCATCCCTAAATCATGAGTAGAAGGGGACGAGTACTTCAGTGTAGACGATGGAGGCAGAATATAATGGAATCGTGGGGCACTGGATGCAAAATCCTCGGAAGATGCTGAACGTGGATGTAATATGCCAGAAATAATAATTTTTCTTCCGTATATGGATAAAAGCTATAAGAGATTTGCCTTCGGATTGGTAATGAGTTCCTGGAAGCTGGTTGCACAGTTAATTAAGCTAAAAACTACAATGGTCAGCAGGTCAGAGGTGTAGGAAGTGTGTTTGTGGGGAGGGGGACTTTTTCTGCCCTGTTACATGCTTTTTGGCCGCTTAGGGGTAAGTATTAACATGAAATTGAATAATATTGCATTGTGAAATCTGGCAGCATTTCCTGAAAATTTAGGAAAATTTCTCGCAAATGAGGGGAAATTTCCCGAAAAGCGAAGAAAATATTTCGAAAATAAAGAAAATTCCAGAAAATTGAAGGAAATTGTGATCCGTATTCTCAGAGTGGGCTTTAGAAAGATTACTATATTTTAGCACTAACAGATTAAATGGTTCCTTTTAATTTCATAGTGGACTAAAAAACAGTTCTCGTGGTAACGTGGGATTTATGCTGCAATCCCCAAGATAAGCTAGGATAAGCAAAGAAGGAAAGTGGGTAATGTCCTCGTTATTATCAAGTGCGGTAAAATAGGAAATGGAGCGAATTGGCAAATAGCTCGCTTAACCAGTTAAGAGATCCGGTATCTACAATACCCGACAAAAGTAAATGACACTAACTCGCTGAATGTGTCTGAATGTGTTGTGTCATAAATTTCGGCGGGGATTGTAGGTGTCATCGGGGCGGGATTAAGCGCAAAGAAGGGGAAAGGGGGGGGGGGGGGGTAGACACTATATATATGGGATATAGGATGTAGATTTTCGGCTGTATCTGATGAATTCCAAGATTTTGTTCATGAAATAAAATTTACAAAATTTTCATCACGGCAGCACGGGTGTATGATTATAAGTAAGCTTTCTCTGAAAATTGCTAACAGTAAATTTCTTTGACCAAATAATACTTCACTGTAACAAATCTCACACATATACATACACCTGTTTCATTATCGAATTTGTAACCGTTGAAACCTCTGCGGTTTGTTTTACAATTGACAGATTAACTTGCACGCATCTTTAACTTTAACAGTCAAATGATTACCATCTTCAAATATATCTTAAAACACATTGCAATCAGCAGACTTTGGCTTGTGGTCTGGTGGTAATACACCTTGCTGCGGTATGATCGGTCGTGGGTTCGAATCCGATGGTGGTGTTAGATTTTGCCTCTTTGTTACTCTCAATGCTCATCGTAAAAACCTTGAGCAAAGGTACACCACATGGAAATCTGACATATCTTTGATCGACATGAGCGAAGAACTGATCACCGCCCGGGGGTCATGCTGTAGTCTCCCCCTAATCATAGCTAGTGATCGAGTGTAGAGGGAAATATCTGGTTGCGGTGCTCGTCACGCAAGAGGGCAGTATATCCATCAGTCTATGCAGTCTAGTGTGAGGGTCTGCCACATGCAGACTTATTTTTCTTGCATTTTTGAACTCAATAGTTTTCTGGCTCATCTGCATGGCAGTCAGTCTTCTACATGCATCTTTAGATTTCTTGCAAAGATTGAGTTTTTATGCTCTTTTTTAGAATAAACTTTTAATAAAATTTCTTCTGATGAGGTTGAGAGCATGTATGGAACATACTTTTTTAGGATGGAATATGAAAATTGAAGATGAAAATGAAGCCAAACTATAATAACAGATCTACATTCTTTGACAAAATTAGTTGTAGCGTTCTTAAGCCTCCTGTACCCCGCCTCAATGTTCGAGCTGAGGAAGATCATTCCAAGACTCTTTCGTTTCAAGCAACATTGAAATGGAATACAAGGGGAAAAGTGCGACAACAATTTTGTCCAATATTGTAGATCAGGAGTGCGAAAATATTGTAATAAGGGTAGGTACAGAACACAAATCTACAATCCCCGACAATAGTAATAACACAAAACCGTTGCTTTCCTCAATATTGACATTTTGCAGCACACATCATATAATGTAAGGGGGGGGGGGGGGGTATGTATGGAACGCCAAAAGGACCACATGTGATGTAGGTGTCAACTTATTTCATGATGGTGTCAACTAGATTGTGAAGATATCAACTGATTTGATGAAGGTGTCAACACTTTTCATGAAGGTATCAACTTATATATGGTGAAGTATCAACTTATTTAATGAAGGTGTCAACACATTTCATGAAGGTATCAACTTATATATGGTGAAGTATCAACTTATTTGATGAAGGTGTCAACTTATTTCATGAGGGTATTAGTAGTGTGCTTCCACACCACAATCAAACGTGATCTCCTCGGCGAACTCACTATATGTGATGGTTTCGTATATTTATGAGTCATATCCTATAGACCAATTGCATGTTGTTCTCATAATATAATACATATTCAATAGTTCTGAAGTAGCCAATCAGTATGTTCGTTCTTTACATAGTCGAGCGCGAGACATAATTGACTCATGAATATCTGGAGCTTCACATTTTGTTGTCTGAGGTCGCAAAAATGCCCATATTTGATGATGGTGCGGAAGCATATATCTATTACGAAATGCTATGACAAATAATGACATAACAATCAAATCAGTTGAAACATCATCAAAAAAATTCACAAATAAGTTGATACCTTCAGGATATAAGTTGATACCTTCATGATATAAGCTGATACCTTAATGATTTAGGTTGATACCTTCATGATATAAGTTAAGACCTCCATGATATAAGTTAATACCTTCACCATATAAGTTCATACCTTCATAAAATAAGTAACACCTCCATTACATGTGGTTCTTTTGACGTTCCATAGGTGTGTCTCTAATATTTTTGTTTAATCAATTTTGCCGGGGATTGTAGATTTCGCAGTGACGTTTACACTCAAACTGTCAAATGGAATTACAGTGGTTTTATCTATTTATAGGGATGACGTTTTTTCTTCTGAAACTGTCTTTAGAAGAATATGATCATCATGAACATCAGAGAACAGCCATCTGAATTGTTCCCCAGACCTCTATTTTTGGAATTTACTAAACCGGGTCCCCCATCTGCCCTATACAAAACATTCCTGGAATACCCCTTCACCAAAGAAGTAGGCTATACCGCACAGTACAGTCCCTCCTTGCTTCATCATTATCTAAGTCATTATTCTCCTTTTGCTATGGACCAAACGTCCTTCGCCATGCAGTTCACGTGCTTTCATTGCAATATTTAGGTCAGATCAAACTGGGAGATGGTGACGGGTATTTCTACGTCTTTCGCAATTGTTTTGACGAAATGGACATGATCGATCAAGTATATCAGACAGAAATAGGATCAAAAATAGAAACATTTTTTTTTCTTTTTTCAACAACAATAAGAATTATTACTATGTTTTTGAAGATTTTTTTTAAAAGTTTAATGCCAAGGGGTGAAAATGTGGACTGTATAAACACGAATGGTTACAGTAATTGATCAACCCCTATAGAGCGCCCCCGTGGAGTCAGGTGGTCAAAACTCCGGCGGCATCTATCAATCTCCCTACACTGCTGCGTACCTTGGACTAATTACGGCAGACAAGAAGGCGGTCCGGAAAGGTACAAGAACTTGTTTTGATCACTGTGTAACATTTGAACAAGATGGTTTTAAATGTGCTTTTGACACAGGGTGCCAACCGATAGTAAGTGGTTATTTATTAAATGTACAATGTTTAAATGGTGATTTATTGTTTTTATATTTTTGTAATTTGTTAGCTTAGTGGTTGATTCATATGGGAACAAAACTTCCGATGCATGTCTTTAATTGAAGATGTATTTTTCAAATAATTGATTTGTAGGCCAATATTTCCAATGAATTATGCGTGCGCTATAGTGCACGATGAGACAGTCTGGGTTTCAAGCAGGCATATGTACAGCATGTCAACTGGTTAAGCAAGGGACGCCTATGGGATGCGCGAGAGAGGGAGAAAAAAGGGGGAGTGGGGGGCGTGTGATCTAGGAGCAAACCATAAAAAACACTATTTTTCGAAGTCCAAGTTTATTTGTAATGCTTAGGGAGTTAAGTTAAATTTCATCAAGCCTCGAAAAATTATAGAGCCGTAGCTTATACCTGGTTTTCATGGTGGTAAGCTGACGAGAGTACTTGACTATCCATGGATGGGACACCATTCCAAGACGCGTTAACTTCCTAGCCAAAACGGGTACTCATTCTCATTTCACAGCTTTGTGAACTCAGTGGAGCAAATGGGATAAAGTTACACAAGGACACAGCACAGCGTCCTGGCTGAGATTCGATCCCATGTACCTTTTGAGTATGAGACCGACGCCCTAACCACGGGTTACAGCACTCTCCAAAGCATGAGGATCAGACACTAGAATACCATAACGTATTGTTACAATTTAATTATTCATAAAAGAATTAAAGACAAATAAATATTGTCAAATCATGCCGGTATCCTCATTTCTTCTTTTTCTTCAGATGTACGACCTAAAGGATTAGATCACTGGTCAAATATCTCCATTTTATATGAAAGAGAACTTCAAACGCAACAAAATGGTGAAAAGAGGATTTCAAAATCTTATTCCGTTAAGGAGATATCCATGTTTAAAGCTCTGTCTAATCTACATGTGTGACTGGTGTAGTAAGTCTAGTATGCAGAGTTGGCGTCTTCATCCTCACATTCTTAATAATTGTTAATGTATTTTACAGAAAGTTTATTATTTTTTTCACTATTTAAATCATTTTCCCTTAAGCTTTCTTTAGGCGGTATAACATAAATACCCTTCCTTGCCTCATTTTAACTATTTTTTTGACATATCCCAGGATTTTTAAACCACAAAATTGCAGGACAAATGTGATAGAATACATAAAAGACTTTGAGGAATCTGAGGCTATTACATCACAACTAGTCTAATTTCAGTCGTTTCTACACAAATGATACCATACTTTAAACTTAGACATCTCCTTAACGGAATAAGATTTTTTTAATGGTTTATTCATTATTTTATTTTTTTCTATTTTACAGTTTTAAAATCTTTTGAAGATAGGCTTGTTTGACCCCTGAACTAAAACTTTAATGTTTTCCTAGTAACGAGCTTAATTTAGGCCTATATGCAACTACTAGTTTCTACCAGAGGTGTAGCTCTAGGCAGTGGCGTAGCCAGGATTTTCATATTGGAAGGAAGGAGGAAGGGGGGGGGGGGAGCTCTCGCAAAATTGACATTTCAAGGGTAAAAAGTATGTCACAACGCAGAGTAAGAAGGTATATTATACAAGTCAAAATTCATGTAAAAGAGAGCTATAATACGCCATATACAAAACACAAAGGACAACGCGCTGGACTTGTAGGCGTGGGCCCAAAGGGCGAAGACCCCGAAAGCTCTCGCAAAATTGACATTTCAAGGGAAAAAAGTATGTCACAACGCATAGTAAGGTGTATTATACTAGTCAAAATTCATGTCAAAAAGAGTTATAATACACCATATGTAAAACACAAATCCAAGATTCAAAATTCATGTCAAAGAGAGCTATTATGATAGGGCCTACACCATATACAAAACACAAAATCATGAAAAGGCAAAATGTGGAAATATGATGTTTAATTGTTTACGTTTGTACATGCATAGGTTTATCGTCACTCTTTGAAAAATATGGGTTGTTTTGAATAAAGGTTATCAATAATTTACTACAAACTTGTGTAAAACATTGTCAAACTGTTAAAATGAGACTGTTCTGTATCACGTGTACATATCGTGTACATCTGCTTAAAAATCATGCAGATATCCCCACTTTCCTCCTTGCCATGAAAACACATTTTTATACCAGCTGCACTCATTGTTCAAAAATTAATTGGTTCTGTAAACAATTTATCCACTCAATATTCATATTTACTGTGCATGAGTGACATTAAAGGTCAATGGTAGTCAATTGTTTGTTTTACTGAAACGCCGAAATTGGCCAAAAAAATGGCGGTTGGGAAATAAAGGAGATGTACACAACATGTACTGCGACACCCGCCACCCTTCTCTCCCCCTCTCTTTCTCTCCACCTCTCTCTCTCTCTCCCCCTCTCTCTCTCTCTCTCTCTCTTCCTCTCTCTCTCTCCTCTCTCTCCCTCCCCCTCTTTCTCTCCCCCTCTCCCCCTCTTTTTCTCCCCCTCTTCCCCCTCTTTCTCTCCCCCTCTCTCTGTGTGTCTTAGTTCATGTATTTAAATACAAATTCGCACAAATATTTGATATATTATTACCGAAGAACCTTTTTATGAGAAAGTGCCCTTTTGAAATCTAAAAACATAATAAGCATCTGAAATGTCAAAGCTTGTTGAACCGATGGCACCAATCTGAACCAACAGAATAAAATCTGAACCGACGGATTAATATATTGAGGGGGCGGCGATCGCCCCTTCTGGCAACGCCACACAGTGGCAGTGGCGTAGCCAGAATTTTCATATTGGGGAGGGAAGGCGCAAAGCGCTCGACTTGTCGGCTTGGGTCGAAAGCCCCGGTAGGGGTCCTGGGGGCGAAGCCGCCGGAAGCTCTTGCAAAATTAACATTTCAAGAGCCAAAAAGTATGTCACAACGCATAGTAAGAAGGTAAGAATGTGTATTATAGATGTCAAAATTAATGTCAAAGAGAGCTGTAATACACCATATACAAAACACAAAATCAAAGCACAAAGCGCTCGACTTGTCGGCGTGGGGTCAAGGGGCACGCTTAATGGCCCCTGGTGGGGCCCAGGGGCGAAACCCCGGTAGGAGTCCATGAGGCGAAGCCCCTGGAAGCTCTCGCAAAATTGACATTTCAAGGACAAAAACGTATGTCACAGCGCATAGTAAGAAGATGTATGAAGTCCAAATTCATGTCAAAGAAAGCTTTAATATACACCATATACAAAACACAAAATCATGAAAACGCATAATGTGGAAATATAATACTTTATTCTTTAAGTTTGTACATGGTTAGGTTGATCGTCACTCTTTGAAAAATATGGGATGTATAAAAGAAAGGTTTTCAATAATTTACTACAAACTTGTGTAAATGTTGTCAAACATATAAATTGAGCTTGTTCTGTATCACATACACTCCGACATTCCCCCTTTCTCTCTCTCTCTCTGTTTCTTAGTTTATGTATTTAAATACAAAATTGCACAAATGTTTAATATATTATTACCAAAAACCTTTTTCTGAGAAAGTGCCTTTTGAAATCTAAAACATAATAAGCACTTAGAATGTCAATGCTTGTTGAACCGACGACACCAATCTGAACCGACGGATTAAAATCTGAACCGACGTATTAAAATATTAAGGGGAGGGGGGGAGCGATCATCCCCTCGCCAACCCTCTGGCTACGCCACTGAACAGTGATGTAGCTGCAGGAACGTAGCCAGAAATTTTCTGGCTACATCACTTTTGTGATTTTTTTTTGCACTGGACCCAATAAGACTATATTTAATCAATCTAATGAAAATTTTCGTCGGAAAATTCTCTGGGCCTTTTGGGCCAATTTTCTGGACATTTCCTTTATTTTGGGAAATTCCCTTCATTTTCGGAAAATTATCTGGAAATTTCTTTCATTTTCTGGCAATTTTCAAATTTCCTTCATTTCGAAAAATTCTTTACATTTTCGGGAAATTTCCTTCATTTTCGGAAAATTTTGGGAAAGTTCCTTTCCTTTTCAGACAATTTACGGGAAATTTTGACAAAATTTCAACAACTTTCTTCCATTTACTTCTATTGCTTGTTTAAACTGTTCCGTCTCTTTTCTCGCCTTTCCTCCATTTAAAAAATATTTTTTCGAGCGGTCGTTCCCATCAGTCACCCGCTGGCCAAGTTCCTGTGTATCTGATGGGGAATGGGGTGGTACTTTTTAAACAACATTATTTAAGGTCCCTCGGACCACCCCAATAGCTTTTGGACATTGACATCATTAGTCACGAATGGACCTCCTTCCATTCACACGAACTTTTTGAGCGCTGCTACTCCATGGTCGTTATTAAAGAAGAACGAAATTGCAGCCCCAAATTTATATATGGCACCCAAAAATAATCCTTTTCTTTTGTAAAGCCTGCATTGAGCTTGTCTCAATGCTCGTGCTGAAATTAGAAAAATTTAAAATTAGGGGCTTAGAGAGGGACCAGGGGCGTAACTTAATGGGGTGTGAGTGTGTGACACCTATCAGAGCTGCATCCATGAACCCAACAATATTGTGGACAAATTTTAATGGGAAAATTCTCTTCTGCTTGACAGTGCTAATGGTAACCCAAATGTTTATCTGAGTAGAATTTGATTTTTTTTCTATACATCAATTACATTTCGGTTTTTTGTGTTGATTTTAAGCCACTTTGCATGGGAGACAAAAAAAAAAAAAATTAGACCACAATTTTGTTCAAATTCTCTCAATTTTCACGGAAAATTTCCAAATTAATCAGTTTGTGTTGATTTTTCGAAAATGATCAGTCCCTGAACTCCTTCCAGAGGGCCCTTAAGCAGGACTTCTCCTCCTGGATCCCTACTCTTGCTTCGACCCCAGACCCTACGATTTACAATTGTAAATTTGGTGTTGATTTTCAGCCATTTTGGGGCATCTAAAACAAGAAATTTTTAGACCAGTCCATGAACCACACAATTTTACCCTTTCTTCTCAAGTTCATGGGAAATTTCTCGATACTGTCCTATGTCTGTTTAAAAACGGTAGCGCAAATGCTTATCCAGTTCTCCGAGTAAATTTTAAATTGTCCTCTTTTCATCACTTACATTTTGGAACTTTGTATTGATTTTAAATCAATAGTTTTCATCCGAGTAGATATTAAACATAGAATCTGAATTTGATTTCTTTTCCTCACTTATTTTGGAAATTTGTAATGATTTTAAACCATTGTGGGACATCATAATAAAACAAATCTTCAGAGCTTCCTGGGATTCGCTTCTGGACCCAAGGTCCAAGCAAGGGCGTAGGAACCGGGGGCCAGCAGGCCAAGGCACCCACATTTTTACTCGTGGGAGGGGGAAAGTATCATTTTGGTCCACCCCCTCCCCCACCCCCTAATAATGAAGATTATACTTTAAGAACGAATTTATTTTGACGAGTCCAGTCAGATTTTATGGCATAATTTTAAAGAAATTTACTTGAAATTTTTGTCCAATTTCCTTCATTATGGGGAAAATATCTTCCATTTTGAAGAAATTGTCTTTAATTTTCGGAAAATTTCCTTCAATTTTCGTAAAATTTCCTTCAAAATTTCGGGAAATGTTCTTCATTTTCGTGGAATTGGCTTCAATTTTTATAGAATTTCTTTCATTTTTCTTCAATTTTGGTTCAATCTTTTTCATTTTTCTTCAAATTTTGAGAAATTTACTTCATTTTCGGGAAATTTTCTTCAGTTTTTGAAAAATGATGGCTTCCATTTTTATGCAATTTCTGGGAGAATATTTTCCATTTTGGAGTGGTCTTTAATTTTTGGGACATTTTCCTCAAATTTCGTAATATTTTTTTCATTTTTTTTTAAATTTCCCCCATTTTCGTGGATTTTGCTTCTATTTTTGTAGAATTTCTTTCATTTTCCTTCAAATTCGGTTCAATTTACTTCCTTTTTCTTCAATTTTCGAGAAATTTACCTCATTTTTGAGAATTTTTCTTCAATTTTTGGGAAATGATGCCAAATGATACCAATATTTTCAATAATTTAAGAACCCCCCCCCCACCTTTACAAATAGCAAGAATAGTTTTGGGATCGCAATAAGAGACTCATACATTTTGGTGCGGAGGTTTGTTGAGGCAAATGATAAAATCCTGCCCCCCGTATCAAATACTTTTTTACGCCGCTGCCTCTGAGTCTTAGCCCGTGAACCCACAATCTGACAATTTTCCCCGAATTTGCAGGGAAATTCTGCAAATACTTATGTGAATAGATTTAAACAAATAAGAAATTGTCTTCTTTTCATCACTAACATTTGGGAAATTTGTCTTGATTTGAAACCTTTGTGGGGCATAAAAATCACTCCTGGACCAAGCTACAATGTAATTGCACATGTTGCACGGCTTCGCACATGAGCCCCACAATTTTGCCCAAATTTACTCAATTTGCAGGAATAATTTCCCCTCTTCCTAATTAGAAATGGTAACCCAAATGATTATCTGAGTATAGTTTAACATTAGAATAATAATTGTCTTCTCTTCATCAATCAATTCATTGAACTTTATACTAAATTGATTTTCAGCCCTTTAGGAGCATCAAAAACAAGAAATTTTCTGGGCTTCCGGGGGCTTCGCCCGCCATGAGCCAGTAAGCCGATACACGTTATTACGTAGTACCACTTTTGACACTTCTGTCCCCAAGTGCTCTATATTGTGTGATTGTATAAACACATATTTTTTTAGAGGTCGGGCAATTGCAAATTTTCTTCGGGCAAATTTGACCTACACTCTCCCTAGCCTCGAAGTCAAGTTACGCCACTGGATCCTCCATTTTCGCCAGCTTCTTCGAGAACAAAACTGAAACAATGCTAAACATAAAAGAGGATAAAACATATATCAAATTTCATCAGGTAACACAACCAGGGGCGCAGATCTATGTCTGAGTTTGAGGGGGCGAAAACTTGAGCAGTGGCGAAGTTAGAATTTGTTTCGGGAGGGCAAAGGAAGTAAAAATTCCATAAAAGTGTGAGTAAGCAACCCCCCTCCCCCGCGCCCTCCCTCCCCCAAATACGTATTTCTATACGATTGTTCTGTTCTGCTGGCAAAGATTTCAATTATTTGCTCCATACCATTTTCGTTTGTAGCTATGCAATATTTTCTCTCAATATTCATCAAAGCTCCTGAAAATAAAGGGAAATTACCCGAAAATTAAAGCAAATTCCACAAACTGAAGCAAATTTAACTAACTTAAAGGATATTTGATGAAAATTGAAAGAGATTTCCAGAAAAAGAAGGAAATTGCATGAAAATTGAAGCAAATTTCAGGAAAATGCGGAAGAAAATTGCACAAAAATGAAGCAAATTTCACGGAAATAAAGAAAAATTGCCCAAAAATTGAAGCAAATTGCACGAAAATGGAAGCATGTTGCACGAAAATGGAAGCATATTTCCCGGAAATGTATGTAATTTTGCGAAAATTGAAGCAAAAACACCTGAATGGCTGCTTTCAATTTCATTTTCAATTAATTCATTTTTCAAACAGGGGGCTACTTATATCTGCGCCCCTGAACATAACGTAACCTGCAATTTATTCCACATGTGCACACTCACAAATTTGATTAGGCCTAGAAACTTTTCAGTCATTCACTTTATAATAGCTTCGTAATCCCGCATGACTAAACCAGTATTGTAAAACCAATATAAAAGAACGACCGACGCTGCATTTCTAAACGATCTGACCTTCGCGCACTTCGACACGGGTCAAGTTTGTCCCTCCATTTTGTTTTAATATGAACAGATGGAGGTTATTCAAGCGATAGTCGAAACGTGAAATCGCACTGCAACACCAATACATTGGCAACTGCGATCTGTCAGGTATGTACAGCTTGCACTGTTGTTTTGACTCACACATTGCCTTTACTGTTGCGAATATTTCGTGTGTTGGGTGTATAATGTTGCACATGAAATAGCTTTTCTTTTGGAACTTTTACGGTACATCGTTACGCTGTTACGTACCGACGTAACGTTAAGCTGAATAACAGACATGGTGTAATTACCTTCTGACGTTAGGCTGTGTGTTGTGGCTGTGAGTGGGATTGTAAATTTTGTAGGCCTATTATTTAGTTTTAAGCCTTACACGGCTGTGTGAGTGTGTACATGCAACGCATGTGAATCTGAACCATTAATTTTGGTTGGGTATTTAACTCTGTTAGCGTTTTCTGTTTGTGTAATAATTGAAGCAGATAGCAATGTGTGGTTGAAGAAACAGCGCAAATTGTATGCACTGCACTGACGTGTTGAAGGATATTGTCTAGATCATTAGTTGGCTAGCTTCGCTCTGTAAATACAGTCTATACTGTCACTTACTTGAAGGATTCATATTTCAAAAACCGTCCCAACGCTAAGAGGACTTATTGTATGTTCAATCTTTACTATTGTTCGTCTAACATTGTACAGTGATTGAGACTCGTGTATTATCAAGTGACTGTTTACTGTATTGCAAATCTTACCTCGTCTTAACTCTGTTAGTCCTGGGCCATTTTCAATTTAAAAGAACTTGTTGTTAGGCCTAGCCAGCCTAGTTGGCTTTCTTATTTTTGCGATACGTGCCTAATCAGGGAAGCTTTGTTTGAGACAGTTTTTAAGGCCTTAAATAAAATTCCAGTCGTGTTTTTTTTTTTTTTTTAACAAATTAAGCTTACTCTATTAACATCTGATTATAAACAAATATGAAATTTGGGGGAAAATATCCCTCCAAACATAAGTTGACTGTTATTTAGTCATTAATCGGCTCATTCACTTAGATAGAAGCTGCAAACAAAACGGCAGTTTTTAAGTGAACATGGCTTTTAAAATAGCTTTTAAGAAGGAAGTTTTTCAACATTTTTGCGGGAATGGATTGGTAACAATTTTATCTTGCAATGTTGAAGAAAATCATGAACAGTGATGTAGGCCCCCATAAGAGATTTTAATTCCTATGCAGCCTAACACTAATGACCTTCTATGAGTGTCTTTTCAAGTGTGGTCTACACTAGCCTAACAACTCTTGGGCTGGACTGGCGAATGAAGCCCAACTTCAAAATGAAGTTCACATTTACAATTACGTTAATTTAATTAGTATTGTTATGAATGTGAATTTTCTTCCAGTAGATACAACACCCCTATTTAACTAAATACAATTTGTACGACATTATGAATACCCTAGGCTAGGGTATAATATATTGTTGTAGGGGTTATAGGCCTAACCATAGCCTACAACCACACTTCCAAAAATAATTTCCTGAAATTTTGTGACTATTTTTTGAGATTCACCAAATACAAAATAAATTAAATCAAATAAAAAATAAAAAATAAAAAATAGCTGACGAGAGGAAGGACAAAGGATTTAATTTCAGCATAAATTATTCGAGGAGGAACAAATAAATCATTGTAATATACAGAAAAGACAACAAATCTTTATTACACATTTTACAGCGCTACAATTTTGTCCCGAAATCATCCAAATTTTGGGTAATTTCCACGAGAATGAAAGCACTTCAACCAATATCAACGGCCAAAATAACGTTATGGTATTCATTTTTTGATGTTTTAAGAGATAACAATAAACAGTAAAGGAAATTTTTTGGGGGGTAAACCTACTTTGAAAAAGTGTTTACGGGTTCAGTTCTCCCAACCCCTCCCCTGGGGCTGCGATACTGCTGCCGGCTTCCGTTTTTATGTATTGTAAGATGATGGAACAAAAACCTACATAATTTCTGATTGGGTGAAAAAGTGGATTGAATTTCATACTGTAATAAAACACGATTTAGTGCATTTTTAGTTTACACGTTTAGGCACATGTATGCCAGTTAAAGCACACGTAAGTCACATTTGGCTTAGTTTTCAGTGTGGACCCAAGGAAATTATGTCAACACCGGGTTAACACCCTGCTCTTTTGGAGAATTGTTCAAAGAACCAGGCAGAGGGTAAAACTCCTACCATCGGGACCGACGGATTTACGTCCCTCCGAAGAACGGTGAATGCCTCCCAACCATTAGCCACTTTTCTCAAACGTCGGGTGGGTGATAAGGTGTGATGCACAAGACAAACCTCTGCACAAGATGTCGACTATTCATTTTGCATATCTGTGGAAAAGTCGTTGATTAAATCGCCGTTGGACTCGAATCTGGGAGCTCCAGCATGTCAGTCGTACGCTCAATTGACTGAGAACCAGCTCCATCTTTACTGTGGTACATTTCCTGACACGTATCGTTCTGATTTTGTAATTTTTTAAGGAATTCATTAATATATCCCAAACATTTAAGTACTGTTATGCCTTATCGCATATATAGGGCCATAATGACTAGTCTCTAATAAAAACAACTCTTACGACAGTATGGAAACGTTCAAAGAAAAAGAAAAAATCATTCTACACACATTTTTCATCTCGAACTTACTTGTAGGTCTTTGTAGTCGACCCCATTGCCCTGATATTTTTTAAAGGGGCGCTGACACTTAAAGAAGGAAAACTGGGACATATAATTAATTTGTCAATGTTTTAAAATTTTTAAGGTCACGATCTTTTTTTTTCGTACAGGTATTATTTGATAGTTACGATATAGGGGCGCACAAAGCAGACTAGGGTGATAAGGATGAGATACCCTGATGGAACCGAGTAAAATCTAGATTTGGGGTCATGGCAGTGGAATAGCTCTGGGGTATCAGGAACCACCACCCCCACCCTCCATTGAAAAAGATATAAGCGTTAGCAGGGCCCGGGGTGCATAACTATTCACGGGCCTATCTGCCTATAATGGGCTCTACTTGCGTCATTGTTTGAATTTATCTGCCAAAAATGGGCTTTATCTGCGTCATTGTTTGATTTTTGATTTTTTTATATGAAAAATTATCCACATATATTACTTGGGGCGTAACTTAATAGGGAGGGGGGGGGTGGCCCCCTGAAAACAAATTCGCAAAGCAATTTTAATTTTGACTATTTCGTTGGGCCAAAAATGTGGCCCAGTATTAAAGAAGAAAAAAATGAAGGAAAATTAATATGGCCTGTACCTTTATGTTTTAGTTTCTTCGCCAAGATACTTGTGAAAATGTTCTGCATGAAAGATTCGCGCTTCTTACATCAGCGATGTACAGCTTTTCCACATGTAAGAAAATCGAACGTCTCAAGGCCACCGAAAACTTACGCATCACTTCCCCCCCACACGCCATACATATAGTGTGCGATTATATATACATTGTACGAATGGAATTTATTTCGGGAATGGTTTAAGTGGACACAGCGTGTACATTATTTAAAAGGATATTGAGTGAGGGCGTTGCGAGTAGCAATGTCGTATATGTCGGGGTACAATATTAGCATTTCTGGATAATATCATAGTTGTTTTGTTATCTTCGTGGCCGTACGAGCCCCACCTACCCTTCTCCCTTCCCCAGTTGGCCGGACACCGATCTTAGTCGGGCAAGGATGTAGAATGTCGGATGTACTTGTATTAGAGTATATCTGAGTCATGCTCGACTCGGCCAGATACCAGAATCATCTCTACTCAACTCGGCACGAAGCCCCACGATGCTGACTGGGCGCGGGTTGTGGAACTGGAACGTATATATCAAAGACGCCCGTCTACATACGTTTAAAATCTAGAGCCCCGATGATGGACCTTTCTGGGCATCACAAACTAGAAATCTTCAGAAGCCTTGCGGGGGCTTCGCCCTCTGGAACAAAGCTATGCCGATGAACCCAACAATTTTTGCCGAATTTTTTCAATTTTCAGGTGAAATTTCTCCTGCCTGTTTAGAAATGGTAACCCAAATGCTTTTTTGAGTAGATTTTAACATGAGAATTAAACAATTTTCTTCTATTTATCACTGACTTAAATTTTCCAACTTTTTAAGTTTGTGTTGATTTTCAGCCATTTTAGAACATAAAAGACCAACAAAATAATCAGAGCTTCCTGCACCATTTCAACTTGGTCCCATTGGATCCCTACCCTTACTTCGCCCCAAGGTCCCATGATTTTTTATTTACATTTTGGAATTTTGCTGTAGAAACGACTGAAATCAGACTAGTTTTGATGTCACAGCCTCAGATTCCTCAAAGTCTTTATGTATTTTATAGAAAGTTTACTTTATTTTTTCACTGTTTAAATTATTTTTCCTCAAACTTTCTTTAGGTGGTATATTATATATAAACTTCTAGATTCAATTTTACTTCTTTTTGACGTGGTTTTTAAGCCACAAAATTGCAGGACAAAATATGATAGAATACATAAAGACTTTGAGAATCTGAGGCTATGACATCACGATTAGTCTGATTTCAGTCGTTTCCTAAATATCTCCTTAACGGAATAAGATTTTTGAATGCTCTCTTCACCATTTTGTTTCTTTTGAAGTCCTCTTTCATATAAGCTAAACATGCTTGATCACTGGACTAGTCCTTTAAAATATACACAAACAGACATAGTTGAATAGTTCCAAAATGTAATTGATGAAAAGAAGACAAATTTTAAATTATAGTGTTAAAATCTACTTAGATAAGCATTTGGGTACCTTTTCAAAGCAGGTATAGAGGGGAGTTCCGCCAAAATTGTTGGGTTCATGGACGCAGTGCTGGTAGGGTCTAGGGGCTTCGTAGAAGATTTCTAAAAATTATAGTTTTTGATGCCCCAAAATGCCCTTTTTAAACGTGTGTGAGCGGGAATCTTTCATATATACTGCACTGCAACAACCCGAGCTTAATCAGGGGCCTCGTGCAGCCATGAAGATAACAAAGAAACTATGAACTGAATATTTTCACAAGTATGTTGCATTTTTTTGCAAAGAAACAAAAACATAAAGAAATAGCCATATTAATTTTAATACAATTTTGTTTTAATCATGGGCCATTTTTTGCTCGACAAAATAGTCAAAATTAGAATTGCCCTACGATTTTTTTCTGGGGGTTGTAACACCCGCCCCTTAAACTACGCCCCTGCTTACACCTGTGCTCGAAGTCTAGTTACGCCTCTTCGCAAGGAACATTAAATAGCTTTACGTCAAATTTTGTGTAAGTTTTTCAATAACATATTTATCGTACCAAACGAAACACCAATATACTTATGTGTAATATGTAAAATATGTAACTTTTCTTTATCAGTTTATATCGCGAAATTTCGAAAAACTTTGATTCAACTTGACTATGCAAAGAACATAAATATACTAAATTTACATTAATTTTAAGCATTGTGTCTTTGATAGCAATTTAGCCCCCAAACTATATGACCATTTGTTTGCTTCTGCCCTACCCCCCTCCCCCTCCCCCCCTTTCTTCTACACACACACCATCCATACACAGGAATGCTGGTTTTAGCCCCGATAATCGTCTTCGTAAAATAGTTGAACATGCAAGCTTTTGTTCGATAATCATTGTTCTGTACTTAAAGGAGGCATCTGCGCGCTGTCGTTTTCTATTGGTAGAATGTCCTGGTTTAAACTGCCGAATATTAGCTACCACTGAAACACGCTTCTTGGCATACTTTAAATATGGTGGCGCAATTTCTCAAAAGAACGATCAAGTGATTAATTTCTCTCAAATCACGGAAAACTATCTCAAGTTTATGGCAGTGCAACATATTGCGTGTATGAACGATGAACAAACTTAAGCAAGAGCTTGCTTATGCGGCAAGAATCGACCCATCTTGCCGAAGTTGGGCGGCAGAAGGGATGCAATCAGACGGCCATAATTCACATTCCTAAAGTGGAGTTGGTGACTGGAGAAAAGGTACCATCAGGGGGCTCCGGAAAAAAATGACCCAACGGGAATTCGAGAACGGAGTTTCCGAAACTCGTTTTGACCATGATGCGCAACCCAAATTCAATTATTTCTATGCCAAAATGCAACACAGCATCACAAAAGTAAAAATAAATAAAATCATGGACGTTACGGTTGTCCATACCGTGCCTTTGCCTGCTTGCCGGGGGATAATAGACAGCTATTTAGCGTACAATACTAGATCAAGTCTGCGAGCCCCCCCCCCTCCACCCCTCCCCTCCCCCCTCCCCCTCCCATCTCCCCCCTCTCTCCCCCGCCTTCTTTTCCTCCGGAGACTTATCGGTAGAATTTGGGATTGGTCGGTAAATTTTAGTTATCAATTCAGTAAAACTGAAGGTTTACTAAAATACGAAGCAAGCAAGGTTGAAGCCAAGTTGCCAATTGATAACCCGATTTTAATTATTAGTTGAATTTTGTATTTAATGTGTATTGCGATATGCGATGCACAAGGATAATTCGGTTTTTCTTGCAAACAGATAAACAATGCTGGTGTATCGTACTGGCGTTCTTTAAACCGAAATGGCTCCTACAGTCCTAAGGCTAAGAAGCGCGCAAATAACTTTATTTTCCATTAAATGTTGCTGCTAATCGAAAAATCTCCTACAACTTTCGGGAAATGTTGCCAATTTTACCAAAATTTCCAATGATTTGACCAAATTTTCTCTTAATGTTACTAACTTTATTCTAAAATTTTCCAAATTTGGACCCAACCGGGAAGAAAGCATACACCGAAGGAGAAATCCTCTCAGGTATCAGTTCCCCGGCAAATTTTCGGTAAATTTTCTGCATTTTTGGGAAGTTTTTGTCAATTCAAACGGAAACATTGTTATTAAAATTTGCATCATATTACTGTTGAGGCTCAACTTTTTGTAGGCTTACTTGAAAAACAGTTTTCACATAATCAAACGATATTTAAAGCTCCATTACGCAGTGGGGCAACTAGGGTCCTGGGGGCAGCTAGAGTCCTGGGGGCCCGTGGGGATTTTGGCTCGTTGTAGCGATGTCGGAACCAGGGGGCGGGGGCACTGTCCCCTTGCCCTAAAGTAAGGAGAGCAGGAGGTGCCCCTCTCAAAGTTGATGGCGGACCGGGTAGAAGGTGCTCTTTTGAAAATTAAGGGCGAACCTGGCTGGAGGCGCCCTTTTCTAACTTATATGAAATTATTCTAGGTCATTCTTGAAGCTTAAAAACAAACAGAAATCCACTCACTCACAAATATTACATAATACATAGAAGTTGTTACATACATTTACTACTTATTTGACACAAAGCATGTAATTTTACCAGGGGCACCGACACCGAGGGTCGTGGTGGAAGGGGGATGCCCCAATATCATTGTAAGCAGTAATTTTTATAAAAAGCCTTTTACCTATTCGCCCAATGGGTGTATTGTCAACTTTGGTCCTAGCTCCCCAATCTCAAACCTGTAGGCAGGATGAAGTCAAAAGTGTGTGTGTGTGTGTGTGTGTGGGGAGGGGGGGGAATGATTACAAAATCACGCTAAAATACATCTCCATGCAAAAGTAGGCCAATCCATTTGGGAAAAAAAAGTGAGGGTGAGGAAGTGACCCATTGCTCCCCTCAAATCCCACCTATATATGTTCAAACCATATACGTAGGAAGCATGGGGCCAGGAGGCAAGATTCTTTCACTTTTTCGGAAACTGAAAACGTGTCCCTTCTTTAAAATGAAAAGTGCCCCTCAATTACTGTCCAAGAAGCGCCCGAACTTTTAACTACCCACCAACAGAAACAGGCTTATACCCACACCAAAATATATGTAGAGCTACTACACCATTGATGTTCTAGTTTCGCTTTCTTAAGAAATTTTACCTGTTGTAAAAATGGACTAAACCAAATACTCAACGTCGTACATTACGCGGAATTAATCACGGATCATAACAATGCAAATACTCCATAGAAATGTTATAATCCTGATTTATCACCAAAAGAAATAATAATAATCAAAAACGAATTACATCGACGACTTTAAAAAAAATGGGACCTGCTGCCCTCTTGTTGATGCTCAGCAAAAGGAATCGGAGCAGGGTAATAGTACAGGCTTGTGGCTGTAGCTAAGAACCTATATGTTTCGAATGAAGAGCACATTGATTATGCTTATACTTGCGCAGAAAGGCGTTATATATAACAAATGGGTAATATTATTATCATTATTATTATTATTATTATTATTATTATTATTATTATTATTATTATTATTATTATTATTATTATTATTATTATTATTATTATTATTATACTAAATACAACGCTATAAGTCACTGTATTAAGACGTGTCCCATGAACAGACTTCTGAGGCATAATTAATTCGAATTATTTACCGATTTTCTTCCGAAGGTACTTCCAGAAGTTTCACAAACGGATGTCGTGACGTCATGATCAACCACGAAAGAGATTTTGAGTGATCTCTTGGGCTCTGCTGAAAACGTCATGAAAGATAAGATGGAACAGCTGATTCCTATGAAGTTAACTGCTGTTGCTCCTAGCGGTGTTGAAGTCGCGAGCGTATGTCGCATGGACACGTCGGTCTCTCCTCCACAGGGAAGGACCGGACATACGAAAGGTCACTCTACTGAAGGTGACATCATGTCTTCGGGTATTAAAACTTGTATGCCGTCATTGCATACTTCTAAACATGACCAAGGTACAGGTGTGATTTCGAAGGATGGTAAATCTCATGTTGGATCAGTTTCAGTAAACCACACTGTCTTACAAAAACCATCAACGCCTTCGCTGCCTCTTTCTGAAGGAACTAATTTTTTACGTTTAGATGGCCCTTTGTCAGACACTATTAGTGCAATCCATTCATATACTCGTCAACCGGGTTTCGTACCACATAGTGACGTGAGTCGTGTGGAAAATAGGGAGGTTACAACCAATGTGGGAACAGTTTCCGGTAGCACCAAATTATTAACAATTGCATGGCCCCCTGACAGTTCTCAGTTGCAACAAAATATTTTGAGAATAGTGACGACTGAATCATCGAAGGAAACTGAGCCAAAAGTACCATTATCTTCAAATTTTCTTACCACCAATGAAGTACACACTTCGGGGAACAAAGTCATCAAATTACCTGCAGCGTTTCCGTTCTTTTCTGCTATTGGTCAGAAACAAAGTGAGTGTGGTCGCCCTTCTCCTAATGAAACCTCGCCCATCTATCAAAGTCAGAAAAGTGTTTCTTCTTTCCGTAATATATTAGTCAATCAACTCACCAAAGTTTCAGCCCCGCCACTGCTTTGTACTACTGTTGCAGGTACTCAATTATATGGCTTCTCAAAAATGCTTCAGAATTCAAAAATGATTAGACGTGTTACTGATGTCAAGCCAACCGCTCAAAGACAGTCATCAAACAGTGTAAAAGTGGTGAAAGAGATAAAACTTTCAGTCATGGGTGCGGAATCTCAAATTTTGGGAAGCTTACCCAACCCAGAACAACCCAAAACTATATCCAACCAGCATAAAGTATTTTTGGTCACAGAAAAATCGGGTGCTTCGCGATTAGTTAAAGTTTCTTGCAATAGTCTAGCATCAGTCGTCCTCAGCAGTTTAGCGAATAGTACAATATCTACACATTTTGTCCCACATAAAGAGCTAAAGACTGAGAATGTTCCGATTAAACGATCTAATGATGATTTTTCCGCAACAAATGCAAAGGTTGCTAAGTTAAGCAAGAGACCAGATGAGGGTTCTTCGGGATTGGCTGAAACAAAACCAAAGCATGAACTTTTGTCAACTCATCTTGAATTAAATTTTGGGTTAGATTCCAAAACGACACCTGTGACAATTATAGCTCTCGCCTCTGACTACACAGCATCTGTCATGTCAACGACAACTACTCCTAAGTCAACATCGGGTGTCACACAGTCTATATCAGTTGCCTTAAAGCCAGCAACGATTGCCACGCATTCTATGTCCGTTGCCCGAACGCCAGCAACGGTTGCCACGCATTCTATGTCCGTTGCCCGTACGCCAGCAACGGTTGCCACGCATTCTATGTCCGTTGCCCGTACGCCAGCAACGGTTGTCACGCAGTCTATGTCAGTTGCCCCTAAGCCAACATCGGTTGCCACACAGTCCATGTCAGTTGCCCTTAAGCCAGCAACGGTTACCACACAGTCCATGCCAGTTGCCACTAAGTCATTATATGTTATTACGCATTCCACGAAAGTTGCTACAAAGTCCTTTTGTGTTCCCAAACAGTCCATGATAGTGGCTGCAAAATTTTCGACACCTCCAACAAATACCACGACTGTTGCTGCCTCAAAATGTATATCAGGTGATGCTACGAAGTCAACGACTACTAAGTCTGTAAAAGATGTCATTAATTCTTCGACATTTGTCTCAAATTCCACGACATATGTCACACTGTCATCGAAAGGTACCCAACGTTCCGTTACAACTTCAGGTAAAACGTCATTGACGAATTCCTCTACCTCGTGTCCCAAACCAAAGCAAAAGAACGTGACCAGACTAAACATAGACCCGGCATTCATGAAACTTAGTCGTTACAACCCTTCTTTAGTTTTGAAACCCATCAAGACAGACAAACTCACGTCGAAGGATTATATTGGCTTGTCACAATCAACGCCGAAGAGTTCAGAAATGGTGAAAATAAAACAAGAGCCAATTGGTGAGGAAGATCACGCACATGGGGTCAGAAATTCATCTTTGTTTGGGGCGGAGCATTATCAACTTGCTAATACTTCGGAAATTCGTAAGAAAATTGTTAGTAGTCCGTATGAGGAAGATTTATTTCCAACAAGATTACAACTAGAAGAAGAACCAAAGGAGGATGAAAGAGAAATTATTCACATTTCTCGTGATTTTTTGGAGAAGGAACATCTGAAGATGCAGAGATGGCTGATGACTTGAAAACAAGGAAAGGCAGAATTGTATTTTCAATCAAAGATGAAGATCAACTGACGAATTTTACGATTGCGGTTGATCCTAGTGAGGATGGACAAAAGGATTCTTCATCTGGTGTGACTTGTTCCTCTGGTGTGACCTCTCAGCCGCCCGATTGTGAGATGGACATGCCATCTGATTTGTCACACTTGTCTACCCAAGACCGATTGAAAGTTTTGCGTGAGAGATTACGCAGGACTAAGGAAGAATTATTAGAAATAAAAAGAAGCGAAGTTATCTAAAGGATTAGTTCAGTGGTCGGGCAATGTCTACATTGTATGATCGATAGCAAACTGACAATTAGAAATATTAAGAAACCATTTGTCCTATATGATATCTTCTTCCTTTTAGGGGGTAAATACAAATTTGTGTGAAAACGACTGAGAGTTTACTGTAGAATAGTGACATCGCATCACCACTTTCTCAACACTGCTAATAGTTTTGTATAGAAAATTATTCAAACGCTTTTAGCTCGAATACTCGAAGAATAGTAAAGCTATGCTACTACCCCCGGCGTCGGCGTCCGGTTCAAGTTTTGCTTAAAGTTTTTGTTTAGAGTTTTTGGTTAAAGTTTTGATAAGTTATGAATTGTGTGCATTCATGTAACTTGGCATAGGGGTAGAGGACAATTGAGCATGATTGGGGTTTGTGTGTGCATACTAGGTTGCTTATTTGCATAACAATGAAAATATTTGTCCAGTTAAAGTTTTTGTAAAGTTTTGGTTAAAGTTTTTGGCATAGGGGTAGAGGACGTGGGTACTGTTCAAATGAGTATGATTGGGGGTTGTGTGTGCATACTAATTAGCTTATTTATTATTAGCTTTATTTAGCTTATTTGTATAACAATGAAAATATTTGTCCGCTTAAAGTTTTTGGTTAAAACTTTTTCATAATTTAAGTTATGAATGGTGTACATTCATTTAACTTGTTACAGGGGGTAGAGGACATGGGTATTGTTCAAATGAGCATGATTGGGGTGTTGTGTGTGCATACTAATTAGCTTGTTTGCATAACAATGAAAATATTTGTATCTATGATATCTCTTAGATTAAAGTGAATGTGGGAATTTTGTTTGTACAAATGATCATATATGTGAAGAGCATTGTCTACACTTACTGGGGAGGTAAAGTGTTCATATTAATATGGTTATTTGCATAACAATAGACTTTCGTACAAAATTTCAAAATGAGCGCATAACTAAGTTATGAATGGTGTGCATTTCTGTAACTTGGTAAGATGTAAAGGGCATGGGTACTGTTTAATTGAGCATAATTTTGGGTTGTGTGTGCATACTAATTAACTTATTTGCATAACAACTGAAATTTTGGTATCTATGACATCTCTTAAGATTAAAGTGGCTGCGGTGATTTTGTTTACACAAATAATCATATATGTAAAGAGCATTGTCTACACTTAATGGTGAAGTGTAATGTGCATATTAAGTAGGTTATTTGCATAACAATAGATTTTCGCATAAAATATCAAACCTGAGATAATAACTTGGTTCAGGGGTAGAGGACAGGTAATAATCAAATAAGCATGATTTGGGGTTGTGTATGCATACTGATTACCTTATTTGCGTAACAATCAAAATATTTGTAGCTATGATATCTCTTAAAATAAAGTGGGAGTGGGGATTTTGTTTACACAAATGATCATATATGTAAAGAGCACTGTCCACACTCAATGGTGAGGTGTAGTGTGCGTATTAGGTAACCTATTTGCATAACAATAAACAAAATATTTGACTTAAGATCAAAAATATATGGCTTATGACTTACTAGCTTCACATTTCTAGTTTTGTTTAATCTTGACATTCCTGACATGAATAGCAATCAAAATGTTTGTCTTGCCATGAATACAGAAGCAAATAAAGTTTCCTCGCTTTTAAAGAATGTTAAATTCTGGTTTTGGGAAATATAAACAATAGGCAGAATGTGGGGTAGAAGATGACATGATGATAAAGATGCTGAAGGAATTAGGATGAGTAGGATTTTATGTGGGACAGGGTGGGGTGGTATGGTGGTCAGGATGCGTTGGCATGATAGATGGGGTGGATTTGCATGTAGAACAGGGTGGGTTGGCATGTGGAACAAGTTGGGTTAGTATGTAGAACATGTTGGGTTGGCATGTGGAACAGGTTGGGTCGACATGTGCGACAGGGAGGAATGGCATGTTGTGGGGTGTCATCTGGATTTCAGTTGTGATGGCATGTGGGTCCTACAAGTGGTGGAATGACATACAGTATCTGGTTTTCAGGTGTGATTGCATGGATTATAGACGTGGGATGACATCTGGGACAGGCTGGGATGGAATGTGGGACAGTCCGGAATATGCGAAATTAGCGGTGAGGGGATTTGTATGTCTAGTTTGTCATACGTTAAAGCAATATTGTTTCGCATAATTTTGCTTTATGTTATTTTACATTTTTTATGCTGCTTGACTTTGCTTCACACACATATTTTCTTAAATTGGAAGTTGTATTACAATCCAGGATAAAGTTCTGGGAATATGTATGGGTTAGAAGGGTAAAAGGGGGCTTAATGACATTCTTTCATTGACATTGGCAAGTCAGGGCCTCTCCTTTGTTATTCAATTGATAGAACTAAAAGAGGTGTTGTAGTTATAAAGGCTGCTTTTACATGTTTTCGGAGTTACTGGGTGAGGTAACCTTAAGAAATTTTTTCTTAAAATATCTGGGAAAACTCTAAAGATATTTTAAATCTTGTAGTGAATGTTGTGAAAGTAACAAAGCTAATGGAAAAGTGTATCTTTCAAAGCTCAAGTAATTTAAAATCATCTGCCCCTACTACCCTATTTCTGTATATACTTCCCTCTATAGGCCCATTCCATATACTAGCTTTGAGTAGTCGCGCATACTGTCCTTCCGACAATTGTTACTAAATCTAAAACGTTTAATTTTTTTCAAGCTTACTTCGGATGGTAAATAATGGCTACTATGCTAGATTCCACTTTAGTACTTTCCTGATATATCAAATGCTTTTAGGCAATAAAAACTTAGAAAATATGATATCTTATTCCGTTTAGAGGGTATTGAATTTCAAAGTTATAACAAATTTGTATGCAAATAACTGAATAGAGAGTTTACTGTAGAAGAGTGACATTGCATCACACTTTCTCAGCACTACCTATAGTTTTGCATAGAAAAATAGTTAAACTTAAATGTTATTCTTAGTTCAAAACGTTTTTTTTTTTTTTACACTTAATTAAAATTGTAAATAATGGCTATACTTACTATAATGTATTCGATTATTTTCTTGACCTACTGCATTCCAATAGCTGTAATCTTCAAAATTCTTAGGGAAAATGCAAAATTACACAAAGATTTATGAAGATGTGATGACACAATTAATCTGGTTTCAGTCGTTTCTACACAAATGGGACAACTTTATCAACTTTATTCTGTTACTATTTGCTTAACCTGTTAACGGAACGTTGTTCTAATGCTTTCTTCACCAGTTTGTTTATTTTTATATCTTCTTGCAATTAGGATTACTTAGCCACTGAACGAGCCCATAACAAACGAGATAAGCATTAACTTCGCTTATACAGATAGTATGTAACTCATTTTACCTATTCGATTTCATTCTTCAAAATATATATCTATCTATATCTATATCTATATATAAATATAAATATATCTATATATATATATATATATATATATATAGATATATATCGATATATATATATATATGTATATATATATATATATATATATATATATATATATATATATATATATATAGATATATATATATATATATATATATATAGATAGATAGATATATATATTTATATATAGATATATATATATATATATTTATATATATATATATATATATATATATATATACATAAATATATATATATATATATATATATATATATATATATATATATATATATATATATATATATATATATATAATATATCTATATATAAATATAAATATATCTATATATATATTGCTTGAAAGCATTGGATATGCAGAGAATGGAGCGTCCGTGACATGGTGACATTTTATGACAACATTTTATTGTCCAAAAATCTGACGTTCCGTTACGTTTTGACAATTTTGTGACAAAATAAACGTAAACAGATGTATTAAAATTTGTTTGACATTTTGTGACATGTTTAACCCTTCATTCACATTAATTGGTAATTTCATGTTGCATTTTACTGGTGGATTCCATTTTTCATGAAAAGGCATAACCAAGTGATTATTTTTATGAGTACGGTATCACCGGTCAACTGGTCATGTGTAAATCTTTGCCAATCAAATGTTACAAAGACAAAACATGCGACATTTGAGATATTTATATGAAAATTTCAATTTTTGTGACGTGATATTTTGTGATATGCCATCAATCACTCCATTCTCTGGATACGTTAACATGCATGTAAACAACTCTATTGAAATAACAGTTATTTACTTTCTGAAAAAGAAAAAAAAAAAATTTTTCTCCTGACTGCACGGATCAAGTTTTCACGGTCGTTTCTTGACAGTTATGTTTGTCTTGTTGTTCTGTATCATACAAGATAGACAAACATATGTCTGACCACGTGACCAAATCGTATCAAAATATTATCCAGGAGTTATTGTCAGTTGTTAGGTTATGATCTTTTTCTTTTAAAAAATTTGAAAAAAAAGAGTTTTAAAAGTTGAATCAGATCGATTTCGAGCTGATATATAAGTTTTTATTTTATTTTTTGATTAAATATTCTTACGCATAGATCTACGATACAACAGGATATAAAGTTTTCATTTTTTAGATAAAACGTACAGGAACTGAAGTGCCAAAAATAGTGTGTATATTTGTATCGACGCTTTGACAGTACTCACGCCTCATGCGTTGACAGAAATGCAATTGGAAGACGCATCAACGCAATTTCTAATAAAATTTAAATGATACATGTAATTTCTTTTTCAAAATGTTTAGAGCTTTTTAGCCATTTCAAATTTAAAGGAGGACTAGACCAAAAGTGAAGGCGTATTTTTAGGGGTTCCCCCCCCCCTTTCCCCCTCCCCCCCAAAAAAAATACAAATCGAATGCCTATTTAGCACGCAATGGTATAGCAATTTCTGGATAGTATAAATATTTAAATGACCTTTGCCCCACGTTGTCTGTGGGATATGGAGGCATGAAGTTTATCAATCGCTTGTGGGTAATATATCTGAAATTCGCAAAAACAAACGCCCTGACATTTCGGTCTAGCGTTCCTTTAAATTACATCGGTGGTTTCGCTTCTAAAGTAATTTAACTAGGTATTGGTGGCGCAAGTCATGAAAGATTTTCGAGAACGGTGCTAAGATCAGGTCCTAATGAGGTTTCCAACAAGTTATTAATTGTGTTATTTTTTTTTATAGGGAATTAGTTAAGCGCAGTGCCATGAATTACACAGGTTGATTGCAGGAGGTACTACTTGTACAAATTGTTACAGCAGAGATTTGAGGAAAACATGCTTCGAGCTTTAACATGCTTATTAAGAAGCATATACATTTAAAATCAAAACATTTTAATGCACAAAACGTAGCACTACTTAATTTTGTTATAGCAATTTGTGCTTGATTTTTAAACTTACCACCTGAATTGGATGGAGGCGGGTGAGGAAGGGGCAGGCCCCTGAATTCTGTCCTGGTACTTAAACGTACTGACGAGTGACGCCGTCACGACGAGATAAGACAATTATTCGCCGTTAGTACTGACAAGGTATGTTGACGTCGATCATTTATGAATGGTTAACCTCGCCATTATGTTTTGCTTCTTGGATGGAAGTTTTGGTCAGCACGTATTGTAATGGGATGCGTGTGACTTTCAAATAAAATATGTGTATGTTTTAAAGAATAATTTTAATTTTGTCCTCCGAAGACTCTTGGACAGAGTATCTATTTTTCATAATTTCCTCGCCTTCGACCATGCAATATCCTTCATAGTGCGGGACTTTCCCTAATTAGGAATGGCGTCAGTGTGGGGACTAGGGGTTACACCTTTTCGGATACGAAAAACACCCAATCGGGAAATTTACAGGGAGAAATTAAATATCAAATATAATTGACTTTTCTTTATAATTAGGCCCCTGCTCTTTATCATATAAGGCAATCCCCGTACTGACCCAGAAGCACTACCCATAATCAATTACCATTACATCACTCTCCTCTCTGGCATGTTAAGCATCCAATTTATCCCTAGTTGTTGTAGAGTGCATTATTATCTTTTTACAATCTTTAGATAAGAGATAGAATATAAAAGTTAGTTTTTAGTTAGAAGATAACCTTTTATTGTTTAAAAGAGTTTTTGTATGTGCAGTAAATTAATGGGCATTATCTTATATTTTTATCTTGTTATTTCAGTATGCAATGGTAAGTTATGGTGAAGATTAGGGACATATCTCTTCCCCCTTATTTTATCAAACCAATCATAACATCTTGTTTGGATTTGAGTACCTTGCAGCACGTAGCCAGGAATTTCCATGCATGGAATTTCCATACTTTTGAGTTTGAAATTTGTATTCATTCGAAAAGTGTTTGAATACCTGTTTTGTTGGGTTTTAATTTTTGTTGTTACTTTTATGTTATTTGTTTACTTACTTCATTGATTTTATAAGAATGATGCAACCGAACTTCGTTGGATATAAGGAATTTAGATTTGAAGTTGGTTTGATGTAAGTGGAAGAAAGCCCTAAAATGGTTAACAGGACACTTTAGACCTGGGGTGCATTTACAAAAAACCTAAAATGGTTAACAGGACACTCTAGACCTGGGATGAATTTTATAAGTACAATTGTACCTTTATGTAAAATTAAATCAACCAAACGGAATTGGCCTAATACTTTGACTGTGTGAAGACAATTTTCAGCAATTCAGAGCTGAGCGAAAAAGAAAAAAAAAAAAAAAAAACATCTCTTGGTTCTGTCAACACCATCTAAGGTGTAATTGATGTGCCTGATTATACATATGTTGTTCTCATATTCGAAGTTGACTTTAAAAATATCTTCTTTTTTTGTAAAACAAAATATTTCTTTGAAAGGAAGCTTTTTAAAATCGTGTTTCGTGTAACTATGCTGCATGATTATTTGCAACTGAAGTTGGCGTGACAAAGTGTTTTGGAAAGATACAGGCCTTTTGTTGTAAAAATATGTATTGGTTCCCACTCAGCCAACCTTTCACTGTATTTGGGCCAACCTGCATATTTTGCACAAGGGCCTGGCGAGCATAATGAAAAGTAAATTAGGTTCATTAGCATTTTCATTATGATTTTAAGGGAATAATGTATTCCATTTGATCACTATTTTCCAACTTAAAGGAATTTGTCTCTCCCAGGCACTGCTTCTGCTTAAAGAATCACTGTCTACTGATGTCATACTGTGGCGCTGCTTCTGCTCAGGGATTCACTATCTAATGACGTCATACTGTGGCGCTACTTCTGCTTAGGTATTCACTGTCTATTGGTGTCATACTGTGGCGCTGCTTCTTCTTAGGGATTCACTGTCTAATGTCATACTGTGGCGCTGCTTCTGCTTAGGGATTCACTATCTACTAATGTCATACTGTGGCGCTGCTTCTGCTTAGGTATTCACTGTCTACTGATGTCATACTGTGGCGCTGCTTCTGCTTAGATATTCACTGTCTACTGATGTAATACTGTGGCGCTGCTTCTGCTTAGGGATTCACTATCTACTAATATCATACTGTGGTGCTACTTCTGCTTGGGGATTCACTGCCAGCTGATGTCATACTGTGGCGCTGCTTCTGCTCAGAAATTCACTGTCTACTGATGTCATACTGTGGCGCTGCTTCTGCTTAGGTATTCACTATCTACTGATGTCATACTGTGGCGCTGCTTCTGCTTAGGGATTCACTGTCTACTGATGTCATACTGTGGCGCTGCTTCTGCTTAGGAACTCACTGTTTACTGATGTTATACTGTGGCGCTGCTTGTGCTTAGGGATTCACTATATACTGATGTCATACTGTGGCGCTGCTTGTGCTTAGGTATTCACTGTCTACTGATGTCATACTGTGGCGCTCACTTTTACTGATGTTATACTGTGAACTCACTGTTTACTGATGTCATACTGTGGCGCTGCTTCTGCTTAGGAACTCACTGTTTACTGATGTTATACTGTGGCGCTGCTTCTGCTTAGGGATTCACTGTTTACTGATGTTATACTGTGGCGCTGCTTCTGCTTAGGGATTCACTGTCTACTGATGTCATACTGTGGCGCTGCTTCTGCTTAGGAACTCACTGTTTACTGATGTTATACTGTGGCGCTGCTTCTGCTTAGGGATTCGCTGTCTACTGATGCCATACTGTGGCGCTGCTTGTGCTTAGGGATTCACTGTCTACTGATGTCATACTGTGGCGCTGCTTCTGCTTAGGTATTCACTATCTACTGATGTCATACTGTGGCGCTGCTTCTGCTTAGGGATTCACTGTCTACTGATGTCATACTGTGGTGCTACTTCTGCTTAGATATTCACTGTCTACTGATGCCATACTGTGGCGCTGCTTCTGCTTAGGGATTCACTGTCTACTGATGCCATACTGTGGCGCTGCTTGTGCTTAGGGATTCACTGTCTACTGATGTCATACTGTGGCGCTGCTTCTGCTTAGATATTCACTGTCTACTGATGTCATACTGTGGCGCTGTTTCTGCTTAGGGATTCACTGTCTACTGATGTCATACTGTGGCGCTGCTTCTGCTTAGGTATTCACTATCTACTGATGTCATACTGTGGCGCTGCTTCTGCTTAGGGATTTACTGTCTACTGATGTCATACTGTGGCGCTGCTTGTGCTTAGGGATTCACTGTCTACTGATGTCATACTGGCGCTGCTTCTGCTTAGGTATTCACTATCTACTGATGCCATACTGTGGCGCTGCTTCTGCTTAGGGATTCACTGTCTACTGATGCCATACTGTGGCGCTGCTTGTGCTTAGGGATTCACTGTCTACTGATGTTATACTGTGACGCTGCTTCTGCTTAGGGATTTACTGTCTACTGATGTCATACTGTGGCGCTGCTTCTGCTTAGGAACTCACTGTTTACTGATGTTATACTGTGGCGCTGCTTGTGCTTAGGGATTTACTGATGCCATACTGTGGCGCTGCTTGTGCTTAGGGATTCACTGTCTACTGATGTCATACTGTGGCGCTGCTTCTGCTTAGGTATTCACTATCTACTGATGTCATACTGTGGCGCTGCTTGTGCTTAGGTATTCACTGTCTACTGATGCCATACTGTGGCACTGCTTCTGCTTAGGTATTCACTGTCTACTGATGCCATACTGTGGCACTGCTTCCGCTTAGGAATTCACTGTCTACTGATGTCATATTTTGCTAGCTTTATAATATCTTACTATTGGACAAGAGACAGTATTTGAAAACGTGAAGCATGAAATATTATTTCTATAATCCTCTTTGTCCATGACCAGATGACATCTGGTTTTGTTTTGCTATTTTTATACTCAATAAATACAAGGAGTTTAAATATGTTTAAGGGGTCTTTGTGTTATTGGCCAAATTTAGACTTTCATTAGCTTGAGCTGACCGTCAGGATATCAAAGTTTAAAGTATCCAGTGACTGTATGAATCAAATGATTACATTTTGCTAAGTTTTGTCATGCAGTGAAAGTGAAACACGTGTGGAAAGATATTGTATAGAATATATATAAAAAAGAGATAAACAAATGTATCATGCAACTTATAATGGTATAGAGTCACCATTATATTTGGATTATAATATGCTTAAAGTATATAGCTACAAATAAGTTTCTCAAAATTGGTTTTAAAAGTGACCATTTTCTAAGACTTATAAAGTGACGTACATACAGCTTTTATTTTTGAAACGGCATTTTCAGTCTTCGCATTGTGGCTTATCAAAAGGTTTTAGAATTTTTAATGTAAAAATTGCATGAAAAATTTGATATGTGTGAAAGGATACATAGCTAACATCTGACGATAATTTTTTTCGTAATTCGTTGAATTTCTAACCTCCATATCAGTCCTTCAAAATGATGAGATTTATTCCCTGCTAGATGATGATTCGGGAATATACTTAAGATGCAGAAACGTTTTACCTGTTTTCTTTTAAAAAACACTGGTGGCAGGAGCCTACAAACAGTGACAAAACAAAGGGAGAGATAAGAAATTAAAAGAGCTGCCATTTCATAAACTACAAATGAAATACAATGCTTCCGCTTTCTCTATCAGACTATGGCAAGCTTCATTTATCGAGTACTAAGTCTAAACTATTTAAATGTCTTGAGCAGCCAGGGCAACAAGAGCCATCTTCAATTTATAACTGCATTGTACTTGATTGGAAAATCAGCTGTAGAATGCCTCAAGATTGGACGTCATGTGGGACACCTACCTTACAGACAGTGTTAACTGTTTAAAGAACAAACCAGAGAAAAAAGAGGGAAGGGTGTTCGAAGAAAGGTTCAGGCCAGACCACGCTACCAGGGAAATATATGACTTTCTACGTGACTCGAAGAACAAAATGGAATTGTTTGCCATTCTGACATCTAAGGTTGCCAAGTTTGTCTGTCCACCAAGCAAAAGGGTGCACATTACATCAGGTGAATCTGTTGTATCCGTTTGTTCCAATAGCTCCATGGTGAATTGCAACTACTAGAAAGCCCACGCAAGGGTTGTAGTGCACATACTTCACGCACTGGAGCAGGGTATGATGAATATGATAAGTACGTACTGCGGAAACAGATGTTGCTACCTTTTTTGTTGGTGCATTTTATGAGCTGGCTGCAACTCAACCTTTGGTAGACATCTGGGTTGCCTTTGGCTTGGGCAAGAAGTACAGTAGTGACGCCATGTGTAACAGCCATAGGAAGCCAAGATCAAGAACTCTACCAATGTTTCATGCATTAAGTGGATGCAATACCACATCCACTTTCAAAGGCAAGGGCAAGAAGTAAGTCTGGCAGGCTTATGAGGACATTACAGAGTCATTCGTGTATCTGACAAATAATCCCTTTCAACCACTGAATGTAGTCTGATCATTTCCAGAAGATTGAAAGACTGATGATTGTGTTGTATGTTAGAACCAGTCCTCTGACAGTCTGAGCTCTTGTCAACGAAGTAAGCCAAGAATTGATGCATTGTCAGAATACCACCCACACGGGATGTTCTTCTCCAGCATACCCGGGCGGTGTACAAAGCTGGAATTTGGTTCCTACTCCACAAGGATTTACTTGAGCCAAGATGTCAGAATTATGGGTGCCAGTTTGGAAAACCATCGCGGAGGTGTTCAGAGCATGCAGAGAGCTGATAAAATGTTTGTGCAGTTTTTGCGAGACTGTTCCAGATGCAAATGTGGCAAAGCCAATCTGGACTACACAATACGCTGCGTTTTCAAATGGTTTGGAGGCAATCCAGAAACATCTGCAGGTAAAAACAGTACAGATTTATAGTAGTGACACACTTCCAATTAAAGGGTATGCATCATTACAACAGTCTCTGAGTACGACAGTACCATAATTGAAAATATTATAATCAGGGGCATAATTACTCATTTTTAGGTAACCTATACGCAATCAAGTTTGGCACATTTTGTGAGAAATTCAGGGCGCTCTATCCATAATATCCCTCAATTTCAATGCACTGGTTGCAGAGTTCTATCAAATATCAGATTCAGTAATATCCAAAACATCCATTTATATACCACTTGAGGTTTTCAGTGACCTCTATAATACTTCAATTTTTTTTTCCGACCATTTTGTTTTTGTTTTTATCATTTACGCGTATGCGCGTAAAAATTCACAACGGTTTTTATAGGCTAATATTAAAGAGCAAATCCCAAAGAGTTTCTCTGACAAATTTTGAGCTGTCGAATGATAATCGTGAAAAATAGTCCGCACAACTTTACTTGTAGGGGTCAATTCTGCAACAATGATGTAGCATCAGAGTTGACCATGGTCATTGATGACGATGGCGTGGATGATGTCAATTTGGCGTTGTGATGAAGCTAAAAAATAAATACAACAGTAAGTGAATAACTATGGATGGTATGCGTTCTCATTTTACTGGACATATTACATACTGTATGACATTGAAAGCAATAAGAAAAATAAGAAAAATAACATAGAAATAAAAAAGGGCCAGGCCTACAGACTCGGGTCAGTTATAAATTTTCGAAAATATGCAAAATTGTGTCTGCTAAGTTATAGGTAGTTGTATCGTACTACTGACCACCATTTTGAAGACCAATGTGGCTGTAATTCAGATCAAAAAAATTGTTTGGGGTTTTAATTGGTATTAAAAATATGTACACTTTACTAAAAAAGAAATGCGTTTCAAGGTTTTTAAGTCATTTAATTAAAGGTTTTTGAATTTATTTGGCGGTCATTTTGAAATACAATATGGCCGCCATTTAAGTGTCATGGGAATAGCATAGTTGGATTGTTGGACATTAAAAACATGGGGTTTGCCCCTAAAACCCTAAGTGCTTTAGAAGTCATAATCATTTTTTTTTAAATTTGCAGATTTTGGGGCAGTTTTTTTAATCTTTGGGAAATTTTCATGCCAAATTTTACCCAAATGTTCAATAACATTCACCAAATTTCCCTTCAAATCATTTTAATAATTTCCCAATTTTACCTCTCAACCGGGCAGGAAGGTGAAATCCTCTGTGGGGAGGGGGGGGGGGTTGCTCTCCCACTTCCTACCCCTCTGCATCCGAGTTTACACCAGCGGCTGAATAAAGGAACTTCCACATCCACTGCTAGTGACATCTCCTCCCATTAGTTTGAGTTTGTCAAGGACTGCAGGAAGAGCAAGGTAAAAGTCTCATATCATTCAAATGTGCATTTCAATTTTTCATGAATACATTTTAGCCCCTTTCCGTGGACAATATTACACTCCCATCGGGAAATCCTGTTACGACTCAAGAGTAAAACATCTCATGACCTTTTTTTGTTTAAATACTAAGTGGTAGGAGATATTTTCCACCTGTCACTTGCATTTCTCACACACAATCTTGTCTTCTCCTGGGAAAGAATATGTAAGCCGGACGCGGGGAGGGAAGGCAGGGGGAGGTAAGGGGGGGGGGGCGGGACTATATTTGAAAATCCCTTTTCGTACCGCCACTCAAAATGTAAGACTCCTTGACGATAATAATTCAACAACAGGTCAATTACTGCATTAGACAACATGCAGTGGCTTTGCAGTTTCTTGATACCAGTTGATGTCAATATTCATTTCGCTACAGAAATTTAATTGGAAGTGTGCCCCCACTTTTGTGACATTTTTAAACGAAGAACTCCAGCATAGGTATTATACTCCTCCACGTGACGGCAAAGGTAGATTAGAGGTTGTGAGGGAACTGAAGCAAACCGTAGAGAGAGGAAGGGGGGGGGGGGACATTTGACATACTTTTCTTCCACAAAGTAGGGGAAGCTATTAGAGAGTGGGGGCGGAACCTCATGTGTTGTTTTGAAATTCTGCCCGAAAGTGGAGAAAATGCAGCCGTGACGTAACCTCATCCGAATTTTATGAATTCCCTGTTCAAATTTTCTGAGACCCCCCGTACGAATTTTAGAAGGGTTTTATGATTTAAGTTTTATTGCTAAGCTTGAATACATACATAGGCCTACTCACTTAACTCATAAAGCGCAAAGCAAAATCCTAACTTAGCAAAATACTACCTAGTTTATTTTCTTCAAAAAATTGCAAGCAACTGCCTAAATTGTGGTGGACCCTTTGTTTGAGAAATTCTGCACGGACCTTTCGTCAATTGAAGATTACATTTTTATTTCGTAAGCTGCTAAGGGCCACAATCGTTGAAAATTATTGTAAAATTATGAAATCTTGTCGTGGACTTTTTTTGCAGGGTCGTGGGGGCAGTTGACCTTTTTACCCCATTGGTAATCCGGCTCTGTTCAAAAAGTAGAGTGAAAAAAAGCAAATTCTGAATAGATTTTTGCAAAAATTTAGCTCGACTTATCACATGCAACGTGAAATAGAATTGTCATGAGAATGGAAAATTTCAATTGTAAAATGGAATTGCTTGATCACTGAACTAATGTTAACGTCTATAACGTCTACTTTATCAAGCCAGATATTTTAAATGGGAAAGGGGGGGGGGGGCAATCTCTCTGAAAAATAATTTTAGCTTGATATTTTATGTATTCTGTGCAGATCATTTAAAAAAACGTCCCCCAAAAAAAAAAAAAAAAAAATCGACATAGGCTACGTGTCTGACCTCATCCCATGGCTGTAAGAAGGGAAGAAGTGGGGATCAAATTCTCTAGGTCGAGGTGTCTCAAAAGGGCGCCAAGACGGACTGAACGGGCAAAGTCTGAAACCCCAGTGGGTCGCTCTGGCGTTTTTCACGCCTTGTGAGGCATATAAGACACTATTTTGAGGCCGGGCGGCACCAAGACGGGGCGTATCGATCATTGACCGATTGGCCAGTCCTTCCCTGGCCGTACGGACACATCGTACTCAGGAGGGCGGTGACCGTTTTTTGTATCGACTAGAAAACCTATTACGAAGAAAAATTGCAATGAATTGGGAATAAACATTTAGTTTCAACAGTCTGACAGTGGCTTCCTACATCAGAGTTGTTGGTTTCCGCGGGGGGTGGAGGAGGGGAGAGAGAAAAGGGGGCGGGGGCGGGGGTGGCAGTAGTCAATATGAGAAAATAGGGCACTACAAATGCTCTCAGAGATGTTTGTGGCGTGAAAGGCAGCACTGCGTACATATCGATACACGTAACGGTGTGGGGTCGCGTGGCCCGTTAAAGGGCCATGTGTTACTAAGGGAGAAAACCCTGGTTTAGGAGCCAAGGGGACGGAGTCCACGGAAGCTCTGAAGATTTTTAACTTTTCATGTTTCAAAATGGCTTGAACAAACAATTGTTCAAATTCAATTGATAAAAAGAAGAAAATATTAACGATAAAATCTACTGAAATAAACTTCAGGTAAACAGTCAAATAAGAAATTTGTCTGGAAAATTGAGAAAATCGTGGTGTATAGGGGCAATGGCGTGGGAATAAGGGGAGGGGGAAATGAAAATCGTGGTGTCTAGGGGCAATGGCGTAGAAATAGGGGGAGGGGAAATGATCTCCAAAATGGCTTGAACAAACACACGTTCAAAAATTCAATTGATGAAAAGAAGAACATTTTAACGATAAAATCTACTGAAATATACTTCAGGTAAACAGTCAAATAAGATAATTGTATAGGGGCAATGGCGCAGGAATAGGGGGAGAGGGAAAATTACAATCGTGGTGTCTAGGGGCAATGGTGTAGGAATAGGGGGAGGGGGAAACTGATGCTCCAAAATGGCTTGAACAAACAAACGTTCAAAAATTCAATTGATGAAAAGAAGAAACTTTTAACGATAAAATCTACTGAAATAAACTTCAGGTTAACAGTCAAATAAGAACATTTTCTTGAAAATTGAAAAAATCGGGAAAAATAGTGGTGTCTAGGGGCAATGGCGCAGGAATAGGGGAAGAGGGAAAATTACAATCGTGGTGTCTAGGGGCAATGGTGTAGGAATAGAGGGAGGGGGAAATGATGCTCCCAAATGGCTTGAACAAACAAACGTTCAAAAATTCATTGATGAAAAGAAGAAACTTTTAAACGATAAAATCTACTGAAATAAACTTCAGGTAAACAGTCAAATGAGAAAATTTTCTTGAAAATTTAGAAAATCGGGAAAAATCGTGGTTTCTAGGAGAAATGACGTAGGAATAGAGGGAGGGGGAAATTTTTCCTCGAAAATGTGAAGAATTTGAAACTTATTTTCTTATTACATGCTTTGCACACAGAAAATATGAAAAATTAGTTAAAATTAATCGGAAAACAAGGTCTCTAACTGACACATCAATAATGAATTGGATGACCAGTGCCGTAGCTAGAGGGGTGGGCAGGGGTGGGGAAGGAGAGTAGAGGAAGGAGCAAGCATGAATGGGAAAGGGCGGGTAGGAGTGGTGGAAGGGGCGGGCAGGAGTGGGGGAAATGGCGGGGGCATGAGTGGGGCAGGAGACAAATTTCCCTGGCCGGAAACTTTGTGTAAATCGTAATTTGTAGGATAATCAGCATCATGTCGAGTTGGGCGGGCATGATTCTGATATCTATATAGCCGATTTGGAAAGCCACATATGGTGTGGACGGTCCTGGTTCCCCTCCCACACTCTTTCAGAAATAACTTTATTAAGGTTCCTCATATCCCTCACTTGTTGGAAGGTTATAGTTCCTTTTTGGAGGATGATACGCCACTGCATCCAACATTTCACACATCACATCACTGCCAGAATAAGCAGAAAAGATTGGTCACCCCAGTCCTAGAATCATGTGGTCAGCATTACGCCGAGTTGGGAGGATACAATTTTTATATCTGATTGAGTTGGGCGTAATTCAGATATTATATCTCTGATTTAAAGCTTCGACATTTTACATCTCTACCCGAATAAGATTGGTCCCGGCCGACACGCACTGTTATTTAAAATTTTAAAGAACTTGTGTAAAAATTGTACACAACTGCTGTTTACTATATGAACCTAGCAATTGTTGTGTAAAAAAGTACACAACCGGTGTCGTGTAAGTTTCTAAACAAGAGTTGTGTACTTTTTATACACAATAGCTGTTTAAAAATCAATTTAACGAACCCACTTGTGGAAAACATTTTACACAACATGTGTTCACTTTTGTAGTTTAACCAACCCAGTTGTGTAAACATTTTACACAACATGTGTTTACGTTTGTTTTTAAAACCCAGTTATGCAAACATTTTATTGTTTGCTGACACTAGTGGCGGCCCCATTATTATTATCATTATTTTCAAGTCTTCATCGGCAGCTCATTAACAACTTTCAAGAGCAATATTTTGTATCGCTAGGGGGTAGGGGGAGAGGCTCTCATGGGATCAAGATAGGGATGCGGTAAGCTAAGCAATGCGAGGAACAATGTGCTTAAAAATTCTTGATCGGCAGCTCATTAACAATTTCAAGGGTAAGTGGACAGTAATCTTATCGCTTCGGATATATTATTAGATATGACTTTTATCATAAACTGGATGTGATTTCAGTCACCCCATTATTAGCATCACACTGCATGTCCATGATCGAACCAAGTAGCATCTGCATTGCACTATACAGATGCAGGTAACGTTAGGTCTATCACTGTATAAGACTATAGTATGCTATTGCCTAGGCCCTAGTCACATTTGTTAATATCCCAGGTTCACTTTATTCTCGCGGGTGATTGAAATCACATCCAGTTTATTATAAAAGTCATATTTAATTAGCGAGGCAATTAAAATATTATCCACTTACCCTTGAAATTGTTAATGAACTGCTGATCCAGATCCCGCGCCCGTAGTCTATTCTCCATTTCGCTAGTCAGCATTCAAGTACCAGGCATATAGGTAACGCGCACATAATGCATGATGACTTAAACTTTACTGATCGTTAATTGGGTCTTGTAAATCACGTGTTCGATTTTCTTTACACAACAGTTGTTTAAAGTACCGAATTGGCGGCAGTTGATACTCATTGTTGATTTACAATTAAGAGTTACATTTCCCACAACCCATTTTTTAACAACTTGATAATAATTACACAGTGCTAACTAAAATACGTACACAACCACTTTTAAACAGCCCATCATTTAAACAGTGGATTTACAGTGCCATATTCGACTATTTAAGGGATCTTTACAACACCACAAATTCACGGAAGATTGCACCGAAGGCGTCATAAAATGGAGATCCGGGCCCGAACCACGCCATTGCAGTGAAATCAAATTCGGAGCCACACCCTTCTAATATTGATATCTCCATAGTAAAACATCATGTGCTTTGCAGTGCCAAAGGTTTAATCCCGCATGGTTTACAAATAACTTGAAAAACCCTGTATCGTTTTATGATATGCCGAGTTTTCAAGGAAACAGAAAAACCTTTCGCAATTCAATCATAACTAATTTCCGTACCCCCTATTTCTTTCTTTCAAAATCACAATGTGGAAAAGACCACACTAGGACCTGGTAGAGGCAGTGGCGTAGCTAGGGCCTTCTTGGAGGCGAGTAAGGCTCCTGCGGGCCCTTATAATATTTTTTGCCATGGGGCAACCGTGGGAGGCTGTTCCCTGCCCCCTTCCCCCTCCCACCCCTTAGCTACGCCACTGGGTAGAAGTTATACTCAGATAAGAATTGGACTTCGCTCTTTGTCTGTTTGTGTGTGTGTGACCTAAATAATATTTCTCATTGATCAGTTGCTCCTGACTTAAAAAATAGTTGTTGTTGTTTTTTTAGTTTTTTTCTTGAGCATTTCTTTGTTGTCTTTTTATCTGTACGTAGAAGGGTATAATCACTACTCCATGCTGTATCTCGTAATGTTAAACAAATAAGAAAATGAAGAGAAAATAAGGTTAAACATACCAATTTAAACTTTACTGTTTGACAACTGTATCAAGTGGAGTCATTTTTCATTATTTTGACACTTAGATTAAATCAGCTAGTAAATTATGTCCAAAACCAATCATTTATCCAATGCTTAGATATGCAGAAACTGATACTGCGGAATTAATCCATGATTAATTACATTGTTTTTATTAATTATAAGTATTGGCACTGTACCTATACATAGTGGCCAAATCGAATGTTTTTCATCAGGTTGAATAAAACTATTGCAAATAGTCAGATAGTGTAAGAACTTTATAAAGAAATCACTGTTCCTATTTTAAACTACTATCATTCAAAAGTCCAAAGGAATTAATGAATTTCATCACAGTTTTTCTCGAGTCATTAATTGTTGTTTTGTTGAAACAAAAGCTAATTCACGTGAAGACGACCCCAAACAAGGAAGAAAAAGAAAAACGGTTTGGGGCCGTTACACACCAAATGCGACGCTGCGAGCGATTTCTTCAATAAAATTGAATAAAGTGATAAATTAAAAGGAAAGAAACATTTGGATTTTTATTTCACAGATGGATCGTCAAAGCATTGCTTTTCAGATGATAACTGCAAATTGATTCAAGGGGCGTTTCTACGCCAAAATTCGCAACGCGAAAGAAAATCGCGCCTTTCTAAAGCGAATTTTTGCAGTTTGAATGAAACAGCATTTCTAGCAAATTTTCTAGAAAACGTATTTTTATACAAATTAAGAACAACCTCTCTACCAAGAATACAAAAATGTCTTCTAATCAAACCAAGCATCCTATTTGCCCTTGCAGCTGCTAAAGCACACTGTTTAGAAGGTTTCATATTGCTAATAATGACAACACTTAGATCCCTTTCTTGATCAACACAACCAAGATTTCAACCATTCATGCAGTAATCAAGAGCCAAATTGTTCTGACCAAAATGATTACCTGTCAAAAAAAAAATGCTACCATGTTTGGGACCAAGAAATTAACTTATCCAGATCAGTTCGCAAAAGTGAATAATCCCTAGCATTATTAACAATCCTGTACAGCATAGTGTCATCACAATAACTTACAAATCCTGGAGCCAACTGAAGAAACATCAATATCATTAATGAAGATTAAGAAAAGAAGCGGACCCAATACAGAACCCTGAGGAACACCACTTGTAACCTTCTTCCATGGAGATACTTCACCATTAACAACAACTCTTTGTGACCTGTCAACTAACCAAAAATATATCCAACTGGCACACTTTCCCTCCATACCAAGTGCTCTTGTTTTCATGAGCCTGCCTAATGGAACCTTATCAAATGCTTTTGGGAAATCTAAATAGATAACATCCACATTATTACCAGAATCAACTTGTTTAGTAACATTGTCAAGAAACTCCAATAAATTTGAAACATAAGACCTCTTAGGTAAAAATCCATGCTGGGACAAATTCAACAAATCATTGACGAGTAAATGATCCAGTACAACATCCTTAACAATGGACTCCATGACCTTGCACACAGCACTAGTAAGACTCACTGGCCTATAGTTACAAGGCAAACTGTGGTCACCATTTTTAAAGATAGGAGTGACATTAGCAATTCTCCAATCACTAGGAACAACACCAACAACAAAGCACTTTGAAAAGATAATACTAGGGAAACAGAAAGAACATCAGAAGACTCACGTAAGACAGCAGGATGTATACCATCTGGACCGGGTGCTTTATTTGAATTCAAACCCTTTAACTATTTAGACACAACACCAACATACAAATGTTGATCCTTAATGGATACTGCAGAGGGCACACTAAGCTAAACCACAATATCATCAGCAGGGGACTCCTTAGTAAAAACAGACACAAAGTAGTCATTCAAAACCTCAGCCATATCCTTACCACTGTTAATAGGAAATACCATCATTACCCTGAAGGGGACCAACAACTTCCTTGGGTTTTTTGCTTTGAGCGAACATACGAATGAAACGACTTAGGATTAATCATAACCTCTTTGGACAAACGTTTTTCAAAAAGCACTTTAGTATCTCTTATCAAACCTTACGTGAACTTTTCATGATCCTATACCTAGCAAGCTCCGCAGGACACCCACTACAATTATAACAACGCAACAACTTTTTCTTTTTCCGAACAGCCTGCAAAACCTCCCGAGACATACACACTGGCCGATTACGCCTACAAACTTTCTTTAATGGGACAAACCTATTTACACCCTACACAACTATAGTTCGGAAAACATCCTATGCTTTAGAAGGATCTAATTCACGGAGCAAAGAAGTTCAATCGAATGACAAATTATCCTGAAGTGCAGCAAAGTCAGCATTCTTAAAATCTAAGACCAGTTTATTAGCTGGAGAAACCTTTGTGAAACAATACCGATCAAAACTAATGACGTCATGATCACTACACCCTATCTTACCGCTACTTAGCACATTTCTAAACATACTTTCTTCACTACTGAAAATCAAATCCAGCCAATTTCTACCACGCGTGGGAAACAATACATGCAGGGTGAAAAAGCAGTCAGATACAGCTTCCAGAATATCTTTACCATGTGGACCACTTGTACAAGATTCCAATCAATGTCTGAAAAATTAAATTCCCTAAAAACAACAACCCTCCTAGAAGCAACTTTCCTGAAGCAGTCAAGCAATTTCTTATTGTTCTCATGACTAGAATTTGGTGATCTATAAACAACACCACAACCACTAAACTACCAACATCGCCATCAACAATAAGCTTACACCATAGGCAATTTGAAAAACCAAAAGAAAATTGAGCAGTCCAATCTATACAGTTAAAGCTCTCTTCACAAACAATAAAACACCACCTCCTCTACCATTGAGAGTATCTAATCTGTCTTGCCTGAAAACTGAGTAAGCTGGAATGTGTATCTCTGAATCACTAATTTTACGATAAATCCACCTCTCAGTAATACCAATCATATCAGGTCTACTAATTGAAACTTCAGCCAGAAGCTCATCACGCTTATTCAAAATGCTACTAATATTTGAAAACATAACCTTAATTCTACCACTAGTACAATCCCTATCCCCATAATCATGCCTGACAGGTGGGATTAAACTCTCACCCTGGTGACTAGTTTAAAGGACCCAGATCCTTTATTGCCCTATTGACACCCCTAGCAAGAATACGAGCACCTTTCCTAGTTAAATGCAAACCATCTCTTATGAACCAATCAACCCGAGATTCAAACTTATGCTAGAAATTTACAAAACCGAACTTAAATAGACGACAAATACTCTCCAGCCAACTATTGATCAACAATATCTTATCTATCATGAAGGAACTGCCTCTACGCGGCAACAGACCAACAACTAGAACCCTACAACCTGTATCCTTCAACTTGAATAACAAATCCATAAAACTACGCCTAACAGAATCAACATTTTTCCTTGAAATATCATTTGTACCCATTGAAACTACGACCGTATCTTCTCCCTTACATACAGTCTCAACACGAGAACTAACATCATCAACCATAGCCCCTGGTAGGCACACCCTAATCCTTCTACTACGATCTACTTCACAAAACTCTGTGTCAACATACCTAACAAGTGAATCCTCTATCCATAACACCTTATCCCTACCAGAATCCACAGGCAACGTACCAGATGAGTCAACAACCTTACTACTTATGGTACCTGTACAATAATCAACTACAGACAACCCTACATCCGGCCTGCCAACAGAATCTGATCCAAGACTATCTACCTGAACAGAACCGCTATCAAAATCCTCACCCAAACAAGTATCAACATCACATGTCTGACTACCCACATCTAAGCCACAAATCTCAGTCTGCACATTAGCATCAACCTTTTCAACGATACAACTACAACCAGAAAGTTTCAACTTCAAAGCCTTCAACTTTGTACACTTTGAACAGACAAATACAAAACTATCAACCGAAGCTTCATCAAAACTACATGTCACACAGGACTTCTCGAAATCAATCCACATATTACAGTCGTCACAGTAAATCAAACTCTCCATGATCATACCATATAATTAACCAGAAGCAGAAAACAAAAAGCAGCAACCTAAAAGAGGAACAATATGCCTAACAATATCTAAAGAAATACCTTAGCTTCAACACTCAATATACTAGCCTACACTTAACACATAAGCCTATACACTTAAATTCAAAAAACAACAAGGCCTAATACAACAATACCAAAGCCTAGCTTACAGCAACTGTAAGGCGTAGCCTAGCTTACAACTACAGCAACAAAGTGCGTTACAGGATACAGTTAGTATATCACACAAACCAGCAACAACAAAAAACAACAAAAAGTTAACAATTGAGGAAACTAATGAAACAACAAAACAACAATTATGCAGAAAAAATGTAAGAAACAACAATATGGTAAAACTTGGTCTGAATTAAATCCAAAATTCAGATCAAAATATCCACAAATTGAGACAAGATTTGAAACACTTCTGTATAGTCACTTAGTCCAATCTCCCAAAAAGAAGATTATATGAACCAAAGATCGTCAAAAGACTTAACTGTTAACAATTATTGGTAAAAGCTGCTTCAATTTTGCAAAACTACTTATTTAAGAATTTTGAATGGAGTGGTTGGTAAAGAAAGTGGTATAGGGTGCTTCACATGTATAAAATACAATGGAAGCAGTGTAGTTGATTATATAACCTCATCTGACAATCTTATTTCAAATACAAGATCATTAGATTTACAAGTACTTAATAGATGTGAATCCGATCACATGCATCTTGCTTTGTCAATTAACAGTTTAGCACAAGTAGAGAGCTCACATTCCAATGGCTTTTTACTCTGAAATCAAATTTTCCAATGGTGTTTAATTGAACTTCAACATGTTTAATGACGTATCAAGTAAACATGGTTTTTCGCCTGATTATTATGCTATATTAATACTAAAAGGTTTTGATGGAATTTTAAATTTGATCAAATCTGTGGCGTTTAAGTTGTGCTCTAGTATGATCAAAGATGGTAATCAAAGAGATCGAAATTATAATGTCTGTAATGAATGGTTTGACAAAGATTGTGGTCAAATGAAGGCTACGGTTCATAAAGCTCTTCGAAGGTATAGAAACTATTCATCGACTGACAGCAAAGCTAATTATATACGTTTAAGAAATCAGTATAATGATGTTATTCGTAACAAAAAGAATGCTTATAAAAGCAAAATTGAGAGGGATTTGGTTACGGCTGCTTGTACAAACAATGTGAAATTCTGGAATTTCATTCAAATCAAAAGTAATTTCAATACTAATGCAATTACTGCCCATGATTGGCTGCAGTATTTCAGAGCTATATTTGATCATAGTTCTAGCAGCGATCCCATTGATTTTTATCAAGCGACAGACATGACAGATAGTGATATTGATATAGATCTATTGAATAATGTTATTAATATAGATGAAATATAACACTGTATACACGACTTGAAGAACTCTAAAGCACCTGGTATGGATGGGATACCCAATGAGTTCTTCAAAACTCTGCCAGGGTGAATCATTGAAATAATCGTTTAACTCTTGAATGGCATTTTTGAAAATGGTATTTACCCAGATTCCTAAGATATTGGTTTGATCTGTACCATTTAAAAAAAGGGTAGTATCAAAGATCACGCAAGTTACAGCCCGGTTACTCCATTGTCTTCTTTAAGCAAAGTATATGCTTCAGTTCTGTGTAATCGACTAAAAGAATGGTGTGAGAACAATGATATAATCTCAAGAGCACAAGCAGGTTTTCGTAAAAGTTACTCGGCTATTGATAATGCTTTTGTATTACATTCTTTAATTACAAACTCCTTAAGTAAACCGAGAGAATAGTGTATGCTATTTTTGTAGACTTTAAAGGAGCATCCAATAGTATTAACCATGAGTTACTTTTTCATAAGTTGAAGAGTAGAAACAAGATTGATGGCAAGTTTCTTAACATATTACGTAACATGTACAGCCTGACAGCAACGTAAAAGCCTGCATACAATTGGGCAACTTATTTACAGATTCTTTCGCTTGTAATAAAGGTGGTCGACAGGGCTGTGATTTACCTCTCATACTTTTTTACTTTTTGTTGATAATATTGAAGACCATTTACGAGGTGCCAGTGAATATTACAAAGGGGTGAAAGATGGAAATGAAGAATTGTTTTGCTTACTGTATCCCGGAAGCTCTAAAATTATGTGATTTTGATGCCCCAAATGGCATTAAAATATACAATAATTTTAATGAAATTATAGCATTAGGACATGCATTTTCGACTGTTCAGTTGATTAAAAGAGTTTTTTTAAATCAAAATCAATCAGGGGCGAAGCCCTGGTAAAGGGCCAGGGGGCAAAGCTCCCTTAAAGCTCTGGAGATTCCTTGATTTTGATGTCTAAAATTGCTTGAAATAATAAGACAATTTCAATGAAGAATACATGAGGATATAGAAAAGGATACTATACGAAAGTAGTTTACTTTGAGTCCAGGGGCAAAGCCCCGGAAGCCCTGCGATAAAAGTGTCTAACTTTAAAGGTTTTTTTGTGTTGGCATTTGCCGATGTGATCAAATTTTATTGGATCATACTTTTTTGTCTCTTGAATCTTAATTCGTATTGATTTGCCGACAGGTCTGATGATTTTTCGACAAACCGATTTAATGGGGTACACCTTCTAGCTACTCACTTAGCGTACCCAAGGATCAAACTGTTAAATTTCACAGAAATATTAATGAAAACAGAAGAAAATATGATTATTACTAAATGTATAAATTGAAGTAGGAAGTAATACAAAATGTAAGACTACACTGAAGTTGTTGTGAAATGAATGCATGGAGCTGAAGAAACACCTTAAGTTAGCTTTTAAAATGTTCCCACTTTTCTCAACGAAATCAAATGTAGCAAATAAAATTTAAAGGTAGATGGACAGATAGCGACTTTGCCATAAATATATTCCTCTTAATATTCTGAGCGTTTCATTAACATACATTTATCAGAAATTCACTCGTTTCCTTCGCGAAAAAGTAAAATATTAAGCCCCAAGAAATGGCTGAACTTCCACTATTAAAAAAAGGAATGGGGAAGCCTACATCAGTACAATGCATAATTTCCACAGTGTCACTGTGTCATCTTAGCCTAGGCTACTTCAAACTTCAATTTCGTTGAACAGCTGAATCAGACATGAGGATATCGCTTAATTAGCGATAGGCCTACAGTATGTTAACTATTTTAGGACTTTTTTCGTGGATAAAGAGGAAATATCGACTCAAGTCCGATTCATTATTTCTTTATGATTGTCGGACTCAACTTGTTACGTTAGGCTCTAAGTATTACTGTATGGTACATTGCAACTTTCACATAACGTTTGTGTTGTGCTGTCCTATCCTTACGTCACACAAAACCAATACGTAATGAGCATACGTTTGGAGACCTAAAATTAATCCAGATTTTTCACATTTTGGGATCGATTTTGTAAGAAAGTGTTTGTGATGAGTGTTTATGAATGACATTTGTATCCATTTATGCAAAGTGGTTGCTACCTGTCCATATACCTTTAATGAGTTATATAATATCAAAACACTACAATACAACTAAAGTAAAGATTTAAGAAAATGAATACAAATATAAAAAGTCACGACAAACAGTAAATAGCCCACTATAGACATAAAAGAAATGAACGAGATTAATTTTTAATTTAGGTCGGAGTTAAAATCTAATTGCATTAAGAAAAACAAGACACTAAAGAAGAACAAAATAAATAAGAGATATCAACAGATACATTTGTGATACAAATGGGAGAGATTATATCCTTTACCTAATTAAAATAACCTTGAGAATCAAAAGGTCTTGGCCGCGCCTAGGCTTACATTGTTTTAAAATTCACAACAGCAATTCGATTACAGGTACCTTTTTCAATGAGCTATTCTTTTTGCAGTTAAAAAGTCTTTGGTGATGACTACAGTATGTTGTTCTGCTGGAAATGCTTAATTATCAATACCATAGGCCTATGGGCTTGAGTACATTTCTTACTTGGGTAAAGGCCCACAATACTTATTAGTGATTAGCACATATGTTAGACCTAATGACGACTACTAATGAATTGAGACAGTTCAGGTATTTTAACACTTTATTGTGACGGGTCACTTATTGAGGGGAAATGCCGGAAAATACGTACAAATTCTTGATCATCTGTCGATAGCGTGAGGTATGCAGGTAGCAGTACTTCAAAAAATAAGAAATACAATTCTGAAATGAGCCCCAAATTACTGAGATTTGATTACTATTTCCTTAAATTTGGTGACTTTTTTTCTCCTAAAATTTATACGACAATAAGTTTGCAAGTAAGATACAAAACAAATTTAAAAAAAATTATCTTTTGAGCGAAAAAGAAGAAGAAAGGTTTTATTATTGCCATAGAAATTAATCGGGGCAGTACAAAATCTTATTATCATACAAAGAAAAAAAAAAAGGAAAAACATTTTTATTTTCATGCAAGGACCCTTACTTTACGTTGCCTCAAATTTTCCACAATGTTTCCATTTCCCGAATTATGTAACTTTCGGGTAATTTCCTTCACAGTGGAATCACTGAGAGGTGGTCGAAGCTTAACGGGATCGTTGCCCCGTAGTCAGATAGTACAGGCGTCCTTGCATAAGGTAGTCTATAAATTAGGACGAAAATGTGATTTGATGCACTAGGGTCATAGACCTAACGGCTGCTTTTCTAACAGATATGAACATAATTGGTACGACTAAGGCCGTAGTGACTCTGTCGCACCTTACCATGAGAGTACATGCCAATATTGTGCCCAGACATCTACGACATTACAACTCGCAGCACCCTTATTAAATATTTCTCAAATAATGTACACGCTGTGTCCGCTTAAACCCTTCCCGAAATAAACCCGTACGTACAGTGTACAGCATATGTATAATCGTACACTGTATGTATGGAATGTGAGGGCAATGAGGTATAATTCTTCGGTTGCATTGAGATATTCGATTTTCTAACATGTGGAAAAACCGAACATCGCTGATGTTAGGGCGCAAATCTTTCATGACGCTTCCACCTTTTAGCCACGCCTGTGGTTCAACTTCCTTCAGATCTAAACTTACCTAGTAGATCTAATTTTGTAGGAGGAGGTTTTTTCCAGGAATTTGATTAATCACTATGTTTTGTATTCAACTGATCTCTTTTTTCAATCCACAAAGCAGAGTTACATCGACGTAAACAGTGCGTCACATGTAAAAGTCAATTTACATGAAGAATAATGAGATGATTAATCGATTGATTAACATGGTAGAGTAAATAAATTAATAACACGAGATATGAAACATCTTCAAAATATCCTTAAGGCATTGCTTAGTAGTCAAGCATGCATTGCTCATAGGAGACACGATGTAGAAGAAAATGAGTAAAATATTATTCCGTTAAGAAGAAAACGTTCACTGCGTAGAGAAAATAAAAGAGTGTAAAGGTCATACTGTGCACTGATTTGTGAAAATAACTGGGAATGAGACTACGAATCTCACATTCTCCATAATTGTTTGTATTTCTATTGAAATAGTTCTTGAGATTTTGTGACTTCAGCCATGGACAGATCAATTTGTTAACGAATGTGTAGAACATCTTTATAGTTTTCCAAAATATATTCAAAAAGAGGGAAAAGGTGCTGTGAAGTTTCAAACTAAATACATTAAGACATTCCGTGTTTAATCACGGTTCTATTGTGTAGACTTTTTACCTATTCTGATTATCATTTTCAAACAAATTGGTGATATCTTTCACAAAACCCCAAGTTATGTCTCATAATTTCAGAATATCTTGATAAGGCGCGATTGCCTAAAGTGATGAATTAACACATAATAGTAATTCATCACTTTTCTTTAAATTTTTCGAAAACCGCACGGTGAATTTTAAAAGTGCACGGTGAAAAGATAATTCATAAGCCATTATTTCAAATCGTGAAAAAAATTTTGAACCCTTCGCAGTGGTTGAGTTCCCCGCGCTTGAAATGTGTCTGATATGTTATTCCTATACAAACTCTGAATTTGGGTAGATGCATTGTGTGATACTTCTGTAAAGGATCCCCCAATCGGGAGAACAAAACTGTTTTTTCGATTTGGGGTACGAACCGGACTGTTTACCGTATAACAATGTCACACTCCGACTTTCTTATCACTGCAAGTAATTGCATTTCAAATTTGATTCATGTTTCTATTAATTGCCGGAATAAATACTTTTCGAAATTTCTCTAGACGATGGTTACTTTACTAGATATTTGTATTTCTTTTCTTATGTATATTTACACAATTTAGGAAAATGTTCAAATACACTGGCACACACTTTTGCGGAACAAGCCTGATTTTAGTCACAAAAATGGTACAGAACTTGAATAAGAAATTAAGATTTTACAGTTTCAGAAAAGGCTTTCATCATCATATCTCCTGTCTTGAACAGACGGAAAAGGGACAATTTTGCCACAAAGTTTTTTGTGTTAATGTTCTTTATCTTACATAAACGTTTATGACCATTAAACTAATCATTTACCCTCAAACCTTAATTATAAAAAAGCATTTTTATTTAAATAAGAAATACAAAATTACGACATTATAATACATAAACATTTATGACCATTTAACTAATCATTTACCCTGAAACCTTAATACTAAAAACCCTTTTATTTTGATAAGAAATCAAATCATTTTCGGTGTCAAGATTATCCACATATATATATCTAAAACTCTAAAACAATTTTTCGTGAATCTAAGATCTGAGATTTTCGCAAGTCACATCAAACGCTGCAGTGCCCTACATTATTATACAAGGGAGACAACCCCGTCAAATGTCACTTTACACCTACCTGTACTTCTCGTCTTATGCTAGTTACGGATCAGCGCTAGAAAATAAAACCGCAGCTGAACGCCTACCCCGTCAAAATGACGTCACAACTCTTGTTTTTAAAATTCTACTCGTTTATTTGCTCTAATAGTTTAGTTAATGTTGCATGTTATGTTAAAAACTGTCCTACAGTCCTAGATCGAAATTTATGACTTGATATTTCTGATCAAAAGCCACATAAATGCGAACACGAACTCTGCGACCGGTAAGAAGAATTGTCGTAAGTGTATTGGACTTTGTTACCCATAGCTTTTCAAATTCACATTCAGAAGTAGGTAATTGTGGACGCGGCATCTGGATTGACGCCAACCGTATGAGAATATGATGAAATAAGAGTTCCTAATAAAGACATAAATGAATACAATACAGAAGCAGTAAAGCATTTGTAAAATTATGCCAACATTCTATATCAGGTAGTGGCGTATGTTTCTCCAGGGAGCAAAGACTTGTCTTGATGTACGTTCTTTGACTCTTGAACTGAAAATTTAAGAAAGTTCATTACCATTTTTTTGTATTGTATTATTATTATTATTATTATTATTATTATTATTATTATTATTATTATTATTATTATTATTATTATTATTATTATTATTATTATTATTATTATTATTATTATTATTATTATTATTATTATTATTATTATTATTATTATTATTATTATTATTATTATTATTATTATTATTATTATTATTATTATTATTATTATTATTATTATTATTATTATTATTATTATTATTATTATTATTATTATTATTATTATTATTATTATTATTATTATTATTATTATTATTATTATTATTATTATTATTATTATTATTATTATTATTATTATTATTATTATTATTATTATTATTATTATTATTATTATTATTATTATTATTATTATTATTATTATTATTATTATTATTATTATTATTATTATTATTATTATTATTATTATTATTATTATTCATTCATCATCATCATCATCATCATCATCATCATCATCATCATCATCATCATCATCATCATCATCATCATCATCATCATCATCATCATCATCATCATCATCATCATCATCATCATCATCATCATCATCATCATCATCATCATCATCATCATCATCATCATCATCATCATCATCATCATCATCATCATCATCATCATTATCATTATTATTATTATTATTATTATTATTATTATTATTATTATTATTATTATTATTATTATTATTATTATTATTATTATTATTATTATTATTATTATTATTATTATTATTATTATTATTATTATTATTATTATTATTATTATTATTATTATTATTATTATTATTATTATTATTATTATTATTATTATTAGTATTATTATTATTATTATTATTATTATTAGTATTATTATTATTAGTAGTATTATCATAATTATTATTATTATTATTATTATTATTATTATTATTATTATTATTATTATTATTATTAGTAGTAGTTTTATTATTATTATTATTATTATTATTATTATTATTATTATTATTATTATTATTATTATTATTATTATTATTATTATTATTATCATTATTATTATTATTTTTCTTTGATTATTATTTTTTTTTAAAGGGGGTGGGGGAGGAGGAAGAGAAGGAAGATAGCTAACTGGCTGAATTTGATACAAACCGCTCGTAAAGGAACAATTTTTGAAATGACTGAGAGACAAACACAAATACTTCTGCTTCTGCTTTTAATAATCACCTACGTCACTGAACTTTTATGTTTATATGTGTAATGAAGAATTTAATTAAATTAGCTATAACATAATAGATGAAATAGTTAAAAGAAATTGAGTCAGAGAGAGTTCTAATATCTAGTAACTAACATCCGTAAAGCTTTAAAAATAATCTTTTAAAAAAATGGAATTTGATTTGGGACTTATTCTACAAACAACGAGTAATGAGTGAAAGACATTTTCAACTTTCTGATAACTCAATCAATTTCAAGAAGAATTACATATTAGCTTTTACATACGATACAGCTAGTGATTACAGAAGATAAGTACATGATCGAATTTCAAAATGAATGCAAATGTATTAAGAAAATCGCACTAAAACTAAAACGGTCCATATACAAGCAGTAGCTATTGTATACAAGTTTGAAGTGCATTTTTTATCAAAATAGAGCTTTAAATTGTTAATATGTTGAACTGTCTGAAATAGCATATTTAATTTGAAAGCTATGACCGATAAAGGTTGACTGAACTCTTTATATGCTGATGTAAGTTGCGGATTATCAGTTGAACTCTATCTATAATTTATGTTCTTCTCAAAATCAAATTATTGGAAATGACTGTCCAATCTGCCAATAAGATGTTGATAGAGGAAATGATGAATATTCAAAACCTCATCGTCAGAAGCGACTATTCTAGCTAAGAATGGTAATAAGAGAATATCAAAAATAAGTTAAAAATGAGTTAAAATATATACAAAATATTCACAAACTCATATAGATCAAAAATCATACAGTGCCAACGTGACCTCAATTTCAAAGTTATATTTAACGGCCAGTTGTTATCTGATTACGGATGGTTTAATAGTTCAATAGATTTTAAAAGTACTTGTGTATGTTGTTGTCCATTAAGGGTTAACCTTGAAGTCATCGTGTGTTGTCAAGGATGAAGCAAGCTATGGCTGATGTACGAGATGAAGCTGACTGCATCCACCAATATATGGCGAACGAATGGCAAGCCATTTTTAACATATACCGCCCAATTTTACTTCAATGTAATCATTTGCACTGAACTGCAAAACAATTACACTTTAGTACAAATAATTACATTTCAGTACAAAAAATTACACTTCAGTATACACAATTACACTTCAGTACAAATAATTACACTTAAGTAGAAATAATTACACTTAAGTTGAATTGTATTATACTTAAGTTCACAGGAATTGGACTGCAGTAGAATAAAGTTTAACTTAAAAGTAGAATGCGATACCTTCCTTTTTTACTTAAAGCGTTATTAGTTTTATTTTAAGTCAAATTTACTGAAGTCGTAATCATGACCAATTTAAATTAAACCTAATTCATTTCTACTAATATCGAATTCATTTCTACTTTAGTGTAATTGTATTATACTGCAGCTTAAGGGTCCCTGGTGGGATCCAATGGGCGTAACCCCGGAAGCTCACGCAAAATTGACATTTCAAGGGCAAAAAGTATGTCACAACGCAGTAAGGCAGTAAGATAAGAAAATCAAAATTTGAAAATGTCAAATAGAGCTATTATACACAAAATACAAAACACAAGATCATGGAAACGCATAAAGTGGAAATATACACTCATGTTTTATTGTTTACGTTTGTACATGGTTATAGGTTTATCGTCACTCTTTAAAAAATACGGGTAGTCTAAAAGAAAGGTTTCCAATAATCTACTACAAACTTAATTTGTAAATGTTGTCAAACTTTTAAAATGAACCTGTTGTGTATCGCGTATTTTTTTCAAAGAAATATTATACAATCGCTTCCGCCAACCAATGCAAGTTAGATGCATTCGTATTACTGCCATATGACGCCTTCCACCAATCAAATTTCTATAATCTTACCACATATAATGAATACATTTTAAAATCCCATTTGTCTTTGCCAAACTACGGTTGCGTTAATTGATTTCATGTATCAACAGTATAATTTTATTTTGACCAATCAAAACACACCAATATCTATTTCTCTCCACGTTAAAGACATCATCTCAGTTCAGATTTAAGAACATCAACAAACTGTTTTCGTTTATTTATATGTAAAACTGTTCCAACAAAAACAATGAATGTATTCACACATCTTTGTTCCAACTTACGCTTAATCTGAATTTGCTAATCTATTTTACATAGTGATATTCATCCCAGCAATCAATCCAAGGAAATTTGTGCCTTCATTTATTCAAAATATTGCAAAACATGTAAAGATTTCATAGATTTTTTCGTCAAGAAATGTATGCGAAACTTTAATATCATTGAACAGTTCAGGGAAAAGAAAAATGAATCCCTGGTTTGATTCCTTTTATTATCAATAGATTAACGTGTGAAAATATCTTAATTGCAAGGAAAACATTTGCATAACCACCGTAAACTGCATTACCTTTTTTTTCTTCAAAGTGCTGACGCGCCGGATTTCTAATTACGTCATGGGCTTCCACGAAGTAGAATTGTTTGAAATAGAAAAAAAAATGAATGCACATATTACGTTGGTGTGAGTCATAGGGCCTATATGTAGGACCCTTTTTTCTATTAACCTACAAACGAAATTCAATAGAGATATTCAAAGATAAGTTAAATCTAGTTACACCACGGTTACTAGTAGTTGGATTACTAGACTGCTAGATGTGTTAGATTTCTTTATAATGCGTGTAGAACCTTCTACGAGAATAGCCTTTAAAACAAAACTGGAGTAGGGGGGGGGAGGACATGAAGTAAGGATATTTTTTCTCCACACAATTGATCAAGTCTGTGCATGATTTGAATGTTGAATTTTCATACATTTAAGGCAATCAAGTTTCAAGCGAGGGGGAGGGAAAGGTGGGGTGGATGCAAAATTTGGTCAAATTTAACCATATTTCCCCAAAATTGAACAAAATTTCTCGTAATATGAAAACATTTGCCGAAAATAAAGGAAAGTGCCCAAAAATTAAAAACAATGTCCTGAAAATTAAAAAAGAATTCTCAAACATTGTGGAAAATTTCCCGAAAATGAAGGAAAATGCATCAAAATTGAAGCAAATTTTATGAAAATGAAATTTTACGAAAATCGAGGCAAATGTAAAAAAATTTACAAAAATTGAAAGAAATTTCTTCAAAATTAAACAACTTCTCAAAAATTGAAGAAAATTTTCTGAAAATGAAGGAAATTGCACGAAAATTTGAACAAATTATGAAAATTTGACAAAAAGTTGCGGAATTTTTATGAGAATGAAGGAAATTTTACGAAAATTAAAGATAACTTCTCAAATAGTAAAATATTTTCCCAAAAAGAAAGAAATTGCCAGTAAATTGACGAAAATGTCACGAAAATGACGGAAATTCCACGAAAATTGAAGCAAATTTTACAAAAATGAAGAAAATTCAACAAATATTGAATGAGATTTTCCGAAAATTATAGGAGATTTGAAAAATCTAAAGAAAATTTGGAATTTTAAAGAAAAATTAAAGAATTACGGAAGAAAAGATCATAATAATCAGGTAATAGTGTCTCACTCTTAAATTTTTACTTATTATCTTAATATATTTATTTCATCAGTTCATGGGGACATTTTTCTTGGGAAAAAAGCTCATCAGTGGGGGCGGGGAGGCAATCAGAAGGAATGGGGGAATTCCCCCACTTAGTATGTAAAAAAGGATATGTCAACGGCCATTTAAAGTTTGTTTGTCCAGATTCTTGTTTATTCTATCATCTTTGTAAACAGGTAAATGTGATCAACTCATACAGAATTCGTCTCTTACTGACTATTTCCCTAATATATAACAGAAAACCACAAACTGTGACCTAATTATTACCTGGAAAATAACAATTGATAAATTGGTTTCTAAGAAATAAAAAAAAAAAAAATAAGAAAATTCCGTGAACCCTGGAAACGTGAAGTGTATAAATATTTTAAAAGGCACTAATCTTGTCTAAGAAATTGAAGCATTCGCATAAAAACAACGGTTGATTAGGTTCAGTTGAAATAAAATATTTATGCTAGGAATTTAAGTTGTATGAATGCATTTATTACGATCAGATTTATATATAGATAAAAAAACATAGCTTGCAGATAAAACCTTCGAATAAAAGAAAAGAAAAGACATCCGCAAGGACGCATCCTCGTGAACAGACAGACAGAGGAAGTGGGACAAATCTTATTATGAAGGCACTTTATTAGTAAGAACAAATGGAGACGGCATGACAGTGAACATGTTTAGGCAAACTTGAAGAGCAATGCCATTATAAACGACGAAAAAAAAAGATTTTGGAGTAACGCGACTAGTTATTCTTCATAATAGTAATTAATAGTAATTATTTTATATAGCGCGCTTTCTATACAAGTTTTCTAAAGAGCGCTTTACAAACATCAGAGCTTTAGAACAGGGGAGAGCTGCCCAAATGGCTCATTATCCATCCATTAGCTCAGAAAGTGAATGAAACCCCGCGTTTTTACGCTTCTCTTCTCGAATAGTATTCAGAGAACCAGGTAGGGTGTGACCAAAAAGCGTGACGTCATTCACCCTATACTACGAATAGGCCGAAGGGCCGAGAGTCGAAACTCCTATACCTCCAGTGTTACAAAATTGTGATACTTTTTTAAGTCATCCACCCATGTTGGTTCCAAGTGATAGCAGTAGAGAGTCAAACATTTCAAAAATAGAACATACCAAAGAAATGTGTAAAATAAATATTCTATGGAAATTGTTGATTTAAAAAATGTTACAACTGATTTAGTTTTATCGTTACTTTTTGTGCACTTTTAGTTCAATAAACCAATAATTTTATAAGTCATTAATATAACAACTTTGATTTTGACGTCATCCATTGATCAAGTGCGAAACAATTTTGACAAACCATGCACATAGTGCAGATACTTTTCGCAATACCGGCACGGTACGGTACTATGCCAATGCGTTTATTACTCATTGTTTTACGTCTGAACATGGCAGATTGAAAGGTTAAAACATTTTAAAGGAATTACTGCCTAACCTTATCGAAGTCGTTATGTATTACGCCTAGGCCCTAGCATAGTTGGTGAAGGTCGACCAACACCGTAGGCCTATTTAACGAATAACGTTAGCGATGGGCCGGCCCTAGCCACCTCACCCCCGGTTCCGTAGTAATTGCTGTCGGCTTGTTTTTATTTGATAAAGGCTAGGCGTACGCAGTCAGACATCTGTGATCCTAGAGATTTACAATGTAATATTAACTAAGGTGGATCTAGGCCTAGTTATTAAAGCCTATTTTAGGCTCGGGATTATCGGGTAGTATAAAAAAGGTTGAATAATTCAAGTTACCAACTTAAGCTATTAAAATTTAGACCTAGCCGTTAAGCTTACAAAAAAGGCTACGTTCTTGTTAGTTATGGATTCGAATCATTTACCATCGTTTGGCCATACTTTCTTTTAACCCGTTTCTGTATGCTGACATTGTAGGATTGCTGTAGTTTACTGGTCTGCGGCCTCACAAACGCTACCGGTAATGTCAAAGTGTGTATTGTGGGATATGACTGATAGCTATATTCTTGCAAGACTACATGCAAGTTAAAACTCGACTAACATTAACGAGATTTTAGGCTATAACTTGCTTCAAATTAGCTGCCCAAACCCACTTAATAATCTGATTTGTTGTGTATACTACTTGAATTTAAACAAAACTTGGCAAAAAATCTATGGATACTGGAAATGAAACAACCCATATTTGTGAAGGGAACATTATTTATGCCAAACATAAGGTGAAGGCAAATAACTCACACACTAGCTCTATGACACATGCAATCATTGGTTACAGTTGGGCTCATTTTGTCAGGAAAAGCTATTAACTTTTATTATCAGTTCATGTGGTTCAACCCAATGAATTGGTAGTTTGCTATGCCCATCTTTAACCAATGAACTTTCTGGTGTTGAAGAGGAACACATTAAACACTTAAATAATTCAATTGTGTGTAGGGTAAAAAAAGTATAATTTGTAAATAATACAGGAAATATGCATCAATTGACTTAAATAACTGGCACAGGTTACATGAACTGGTGTGTAAATTCAGGTGTTTAAAACAGATCAACACATATTATTCTGCCATTAACTTCTAAAAATAATTCCTGTAAATTTTCATGTACATTCATGACAGAGGAATTGGGACTTCATTGTGGAGGTAACAAATTTACAAAAGAATAAGTAACAGGCTTTGACATCACAATTTTGATTTTCTGCAATGATCACCTGTATAAATTTAACTTTAACAACTGGTAATCAACTTTACAAACATTCCTGACGGTTTCCTTATGAAACATTTTCTGTGGATGAACGGACTGCCATAAGTCCTCCACTTATCACTACAGCTTTAGCTAAAATCAGCAAACTTTGTGAAGTGATGTTGATGTAGGTATAGATATACCACAGTATGTTATTATTTCACAATATGGGTTTTTAAGAAAGAAACATAAATCAACAAAATTTGAGGTTCTTTCTATGCAATCTAACAACTATAGATCCCCATGGTTGTAAGGTGTGGCCTATTACAAGTGAGTTAAGACTAGTAAAAGACAAGTTGATGTGTGATTTTTCATGTCTTTTGACTGCAAATAAAAGCCTGATCTGCTGGTTTTGATGTTGAAATTTCACTTGGGGTTTGTGTCTTTTTTTGGTTAGGCAGACACATTTTTATGTATAAAAAGGGTACACTAAAATTACCATATCATTTTCTGATAACCTGATAACATTACATTCCACTGCCAAGAAAAATCATTATACATGTACCTGGAGTCAGAAAACATTTGGGTAGGGTATTATGTGCTACAAAATGATATACAGGTATTCAACTCACTAATATCTGTAACAAAATTGATTTACATTGCAAAAAATATTCGTACTCTGTAGTACAGTCAATGATTTGTAAGAATCATACAACATAAAAGTTAGAATACTATTGCGCTGTAATAATTTGTTCATTGGATACCAAAGCAAAAACAAATGAGAGCAGAACTAATAATTGCCTATCAATGAGAAGAGAAATTGCATGAAGCAACATTTTCAAGTGGAGCTTTTCTATCTTCCCAACTTGAGAGCTTGGGAAACTTTTGCAAACAAATTGAAAGCTACTTTAATAAGTAATACACATATAATACAAAATGCAGGCTGCAATACAACATATAGACCTATTCCAAAGAGTTTTATGATTAGTTTTTAAGTTAAACTTTATAAATTTAGGGCTTGCAATTGCTGGTAAATGATGTTAAACAGAAAAATGTGAATGAAACTGAAAACTTAATAGTTTATTAAAATAGAAATAAAAGTAATAAGTGAGCAGTTTGATCTACTGTATCTCTATCTATCTAAACAAGTTGGCACTTATCTTACATTTTACTTTGTTTTATACACACCTATCTGCCAGTTGGTCAGTCTGTTTAGACTTTGTTGATGGGTGTTTTGTTGATAACTTACTATAAAACTAATTAGACCTAGGCCTATATTGGTATCATGCCCACCCCACCCTAGCTAACAATTGTAATGCTGTGTCTCAAGCATGGCCTTTTTATCATGACAGACATTTACAAGTCCATACCATGGTAATGTACATAGCCCTAAGGTTATGCTACCAAATTGCAAGTGGTTTTGCACAATGTAGATTTAAGTTACACTAACGTTACTGTAGCCTGTCTAGGCAACACAATGACCCGTGATTACACCGGCGACGCTTTTTGAAAGCAATCAATCGCTACATACATGTCTGAATAAAATAAGATTTGATAAGCAACTTATTCTTGTTCCTAAATAAAATTAAAGTTATTGCCCCTATGCAGCGTTTACATCGGTCAGTTAATGTTAAACTAATGGTTATTATACGGCGTTAGCTAGCTTCAGACTGATCAACAACAACTGACCCAATTAACAATTAAGATAGCACATTATTTTAGGTTTACCAAAATTGTTCAAGACATCTACTAGTTTTTATCATTTATCCCTTATCAGAAAGGTTGTTCGCGAATTATTTTTCTTAAAATATACTTATCAGTTATGCCTAAGTTAGTAGGTGCGATACATGCCTGTCTACACTCTAACGCTGCGCTAAAGTATTGTCGTCATGCATGTACTATAAAAAGAAATCGTTGGTTTTGTGTTTTTGTTAGAAATAAAACGAACGTTATTCTTGGTTAGAAAGACAAACTATGATTAAAACTAATATAAATATAATCAATTTTTGAAAGTAAAGAATCTCAATTTTTATTTTTTAGGTTAAATTTGCAGTTTGCCTATTTTTAATTGACTCCAATTTTCAATGTACCGACTTATCTACTGTTCTCTCTTGGAACCAATATTGGTGGAGGACGAACCAAAAATTATCACGCACTAAGGTATAGGAGTTCCGACTCTCGGCCTTCGGCCTATACGTAGTATAGGGCGAATGACGTCACGTGCTCTGGTGTGACTGTCCTACCATTGGGACCGACGGCTTAACGGCGAGCGCCAATCGACCATTGCCACTCCTCTCAACAGCTGAATGGGGACCAGGAACTGCCATGTCGTACATCCGTTTTGATGATTGGCGTATCTGTCTGCATAGCTGTGGGAAACGGGTTAGACCTGACAAGGGCTTGAGCCTGGTACCTCAAGCATATCAGTCGTGCGCGAAGAATGCAAGCCTTTAAAAACGAACAAAATTCACGAAGTACACTTATGCCCTTTGTCCCCCCCCCCCTCTTCCCCCCCCCCATCCCATGGAGGGCGGGGGACTCGTGTCGCAAGAACTATGCAATGCCAAACATATGTATCCAACAGCGCAAGACGAAACAGACACAAAATGGTACATTCAATGCAGATACAGGGAAATGGGTTGGGAGGTAGGGGACAGACTGTCAGAAGTAAGTATACAAGCTGTAAACGTTTGTTTCTGATGCATATACTGGGAATGGGACCTCTGGAAATTCATCTATTTTACCTAAAAAATTCTTCAGGTGGTAAATTATATATTTACTTTAGTGGATTTCGTTATATCTCCGTGATATATCCATTGGTTTATAGCCACAACAAAGTCATAATACAGTATAATAAAGCACATGCAGAAATTTGAGGAATGTGAGGATGTGATGTCATAACTAGTCTAATTTCAGTCGTTGCTATCACAGATGAGACATAACTTTAACTTTCATTTTTCTTAACGTTTAAGATACTGAAGTGGTTTCTTCACCATTTTGTGTCTTTCAATGTCCTCTTTCAAATACAGGTTGTAATGCCACAACAAGTCTGATTTCAGTCGTTTCTACTCAAATTAGATAGAACATTTACATTTTGAACTTGAATCTTTCCTTAACAGAATGAGAATTTTCAATCCTTTCTTCCATTCTATTTCCTTTAAAGTCCTCTTTGATATAAGATGAACTTGTTTGAATGTCGAAGTAATCCTTTAGCCAAGGATTAACACCACAACATATTAACAAAATCGTCTCACAATTTATACCATGAATATACTTACTACATAAACCAAACCTTTTGCACACAAAAAAAACCGATCAGGCCTACTTCGTTTAATATTATCCGCCGTATTTCTATTACCTAAATACGACAAGTACTTCCATGGGGAAGCAGATTTCCATCTTTTTTGTTTTGTTTTGATATGATCTACTTCCTGCAGTTTGTTTCTGCCACAAACTGGTAAGTCACCAGGTGACAATCAATATAACGTGCTTATACAAACTATCACCGGCATCATTTACGTCACAAACAGAATATTTGTCGTATCAATGTGTTATTTAATCTAATTACTCAAAACTTCAGAAACTTATCTGTCCTTTCTGAAAAATGACCTTCGGTATATATTTTTTTTTTTCCTTTCTTTTCTTTGGGCGACCAAAATCATTGTTTTATGATATGAGCATTATTGTTCATTATAAAAAATGACATAAGTGATACGTTTAACCCAATGAACTGTTTACTTGAAAATTATGACTTTTCAACGAACCTGCCGTCTGAAGTTTTACAATTGTGCTGTCACTCCGACTTAATGCTTCCTCGCTGAAGTACCGTATAAAAAGCATTGTACCTACCTCTAGATATCGTTTTGATCTTCTAGTGAACTTAATTGTTAGAACAGATGAAGAAGTAGATTGTTTGCAAAGATGATAGATTTTACAGTCAGCGGGAAACGTTGTTTTTGAGGGTACAGTTTGTAAACAACATTACACATAATGCACTATGCCTTCTACATATACTTTAATCGTGTGTGCACGACCGTCACATGGTTGCACAAACATTCATTTTCATTAGAATTAAAAACTGGAATATTGTTTTAGTATGATACTAAGCTCAAATAATTACCGGGATTAAGTGCTCAGACTCGTTAACGAAATTTCTCTTTACATCTGTATCAATACACACTGTCATAAACTGCTGTGAAATATTTAAAACCATTGGTGAATTTCAATGGCTCAATGGAGAAACACAAATTGATATTAACTCGTTTCTTCCATGCTGCTTTTGTCACTCCCATGAAATGCTTCCTCTATCAAGTACTGTATAAAAAGAAAAACATTGTCCCTGCATATAGATGTCGTTTTGATCAGTCCAAGAGAATGTTTTTTTTTTTTTTTTTTTTTTTTTTTGAGAATTTACCCATATCCTTAATATTTTGAATTTTGTATGCACTTCAGTCCGTAAACTGCATTACACCTAACAACCTAATGCGCTATGCGTTATATATGTAAATGTGTTGACGACCTTTACAAGTATGGTTGTAAAAAGAAATTCACTTTCGTTGGAAATAAAACGGAATATATTTTTAATATGATACAAAACTGAAATCATTGCTGTGCACTTGGGAAAATGTTTCCCATTTTGATTTCAATACAATGTGCATTAAACTGTTAAATAGTCAGCATCATTAACGAAAACACTCTTTTCATCTGTATCAATATACTTTTTTGCTAAATTAATTGTAGTAGATAAGACCCTGTGGTAGCTGTACGAACCTTAACCACATTGGTCATTTTAATGACCCAGGAAGAACAAAAAACGATATCAGCTCGTTTCTCTCAGACTTCTAAGTTTTCTCTATACATGCTTAATGTTTCTCCATAAAAAGCTGTTACAATTAAACAAATAAGGTATATTAATCAGTTTATTCTGATAGAATTAAGTCGCAGCTAAAATTGCACTATAAATTGTGATCTTATTAATCAGTTCGGGAGCAACCCAAAAAAATTGGGTAATTTAAAATACCCAAAAAATTGGGTACTTTTATGTATTACGTCATCGCATGAGCCTACACATTTGACTAGCCCACACTAAACATATGAGGTTTCTCATTTTCCGCTCCGGATTGTCCAAAATTTCAATGGATATCCTGAAATTTTGGAGACTGATAGTAAAAAGATATTCAAAACTTTTTGCCGCTGTTTTTTTTAATTCACGGCTGCCTGTTTGAGAAAATTAATAAAACGGATTATAGGCAGTCTGTTTTATTCATTTTCTCAAAATTGCGAAGGTGAATTTAAAAAAGCAGAAGTAAAAAGTTTTTAATATTTATTTACTATCCGTCTCCAAAATTTCAGGATATCCATTGAAATTTTGGACAATCCGGAGCGGAAAATGAGAAACCCCATATGTTTAGTGTGGGCTAGTCAAATGTGTAGGCTCATGCGATGACGTAATACACAAGAGTACCCAATTTTTGGGGTATTTCAAATTACCCAGTTTTTTGGGTTGCTCCCGAACTGTTAATTCAGTTTGAACATTTACGATTATTGCAGTTCACATTTCAATTGTATACGTTAAACTATTCAAATGATCACGACATTATTTGCGAATTGATGTAGAATTGATTTGTTTTTATAGCTACATGTAAGGCAAACATGGAGAAGAGTTGTAGGGAAGGAAAGATACGGTTTGGTTGGAACAGCTAAGAGAGGCCGTAGAAGTAGCAAGTGAGAATTTGCATAGAGAAGGCTCAATCCCCACACCCATGAGGAAGGAGCGGGAAAGGTTAAAGGGTAAGGCAATCTTTAACAAGTGACTTTATATATATCATACTGTAGTAGTAGGGTCGTATGCAAACAGTATGAGCAAATGTATCAAGTTTCATTAATATAATTTTGTTTGAATTTACTCAATTTACCCAATTTTGAATACACAACTCTTCGTTAGATTTTCCAAAGTAATAAAGACTTTTTATTATAATGGTAAGGAGCCTTTCTTAAGAAATATTAATTATTTGGAAGGATGTATTGAATGGGATGTAAACATATTTTTAGTGGTCCTATGACGGCAGGTGTAGTAGTAGATCTATATCAAAAAGGTAAATAAATTGATGAACAGATTGCTGTCTTATATTCCGCTTAAGACTAACCGCAGTTCAAACGTTTCGACAGTGTGTTGAAAAGTGACAGGTATGGTACAGCAAGTTTAACTCAACACTACTTCGAAAATTAAGCATTAAGATGTTGACTAGCATTTAAGTTACAGGAAGATCTTCTGCCATTCTGTCATGTACATGGTATTCTTAATGAGAAAAAAGTATGAAAAGTGATTTTCATAGAAATACAT
>JAIGNY010003647.1:692500-735000 GCA_020152595.1 Chiridota heheva | reverse complement strand
TATCATCAGTACAAATAATTATTACAAAGCTACAAGTTTAGCTTTATCTTTTATTACACTGGATTAAAATGCTACATGATACAGGATGCATTAAGAAATTAGAAGAGAAACAATATTCTCACCTTTATTTTTTTGTCCGTAGATTTACTTCGAATGGCAACTTATCTTAGTGGGAGAAATCTCAATCTCCTACAGGAACGGTGTGACTTAGCAGAAGAATGTTGATATTTACCGAACTGTTGGTCGTTTTATAACATGTAATACCATCCATCACTGTCATTCATTATCAATATTATGGCCATCTGTACATTTTCTCTCCCTTTTCCAAGAAAATACGTGAAATTATATTAATAACAATTTTATTTTCGTGCTGTTTTGCTCCATACGCCAAAAATCTCACGTACAAACACTGTAGAAGAAGTGGTGTTGCAATAGTATGATTTTAATTATTTCGGCAGAAAATAAGATTTTAATCTTACTAATTTCTTAATATAAAATGGTTTGCAAATACAATGTTATTGTCTCGTTTCACAAACATAATACTCAGGGGCTAGGGGTTCTCCCCGATTAAGTATATTATTTAAAAAAATTACTGCAGCAAATGCGTATTCAAAACATAACCTATAACAAATGGAAATTATATATATATATATATATATATATATATATATATATATATATATATATATATATATATATATATATATATATATATATATATATAAATATATATATATATATATATATATATATATATATATATATATATATATATATATGTATATGTATATGTATATATATATATTTATATATATATATATACATACATATATATATATATATATATATATATATATATATATATATATATATATATATTTATATATATATATATATACATACATATATATATATATATATATATATATATATATATATATATATATATATATATATATATATATATATATATATATATATATATATATATATATATATATATATATATATATATATATATATATATATATATATATACATATATATATATATATATATATATATATATATATATATATATATATATATATATATATATATATATAAATATATATATATATATATATATATATATATATATATATATATATATATATATATATATATATATTATATATATAATATATATATATATATATATATATACATATATATATATATATATATATATATATATATATATATATATACATATATATATAATCAGTATGTCATATAACAGTATAATATATAACGAACGTAAATCAAAGGAACCAACTGAAACAAAAGAAGTCAGAAGAAAAACTTAAGTTTTAAACATTTCCCTTTTATCGTGGCTTGAAATTTAATCAAGATTACATTTCGAGACGCAGATGATACTTTATAAACTGCACCGTTGAAATTAAATTAGGCAACACTTTTCTATACGAGCAAGTGAAACCATAATGCCTTAATTAGAGTAAGTACAATGTATGTGACCGCCATGTAGTACATGAACAGAGGTTCCAAAAAAGACCAATTCTATATCAGAACAGAAACAAAGTTGGTTCTTACTTAATTTAGAATCAGAATAAATATCTTTACAGACAAACAGTAAAATTAATATGCTCGATGGTTTCTGATTGGGCGTTACAAAAGGAACAAATGTTTGAATTGGCTTTACCAATGTTGAATAGGTACGCATTCACCCTACTAATTCGCTTAATTACACGATACTGGAACCATCTTAGCTTTACATCTGTAAAAGGTCACCAACTTTCCAGTTCACCAAAGGAATCCGGAATATTTCTTTCCATTCATGCATAGGAATATAGAAATTGAAGAATATTTTCCACTTTTAAAAGTGATTTATTAACATTATTGACAGTAGAACATTTAATCAAAGTATTAAAGAAAAGCTTAAATGTATTAATCTGGATAGCATGAATAAAACATGGTCTTAGTAGGCTATCAAGTTTTGTTTGCAGAGAAGTAATGAAAAATGTTATTCGCACACTTTAAAGCTTGTATTATCCCGTATTACCTGTAAAAAGTTACAGTTCAAAGGATATTTTCTGATATCTTCTTAAGACCAAACAAAGGTGCCATCATTATAGAGTAAATCATTAACGTAAGGGAAGTTATTACGTATAACATGCACATTTCCCATCAGCTGTACAAAAAGATCGTTATACCACAGTGGCTGATTAAAATAGAATAAGCATCACTATTCATACAACAATATGCATGAACAAAATTTACTGGAAAAGGGACAAAACTTCTTTCCAGGAGGAAAATAAGAATTCCCGTTTATCCTAAATACTTTGAACTTATCATAGTATTATATCTCATAATTATAGCATTGTACTGCTGCTACCAAAAAATCTCGATAGACTTAACATGGCAAGCTATAACTCGGTCGTTTCTCCATCATATGAATTTACGAATGGTGTTCTGCTTATTTTGTTCAGACCTCGGACGCAATAACACTTACCTTTCTTAAGAATGTTAAGTATTATTTTGACCACGCACTTACACCATGTTTAAGACTCCTTAAAACAATAACATAAATGAGTGTAATCATCGCCTCTGAATCATCTACACAGAAGGTTATGCTTAGCAAGTCAAGATTAATCATCTTGTTATGATTAATATATAAAGTGGAATAAGCCCCACAATCGTCTTTTACAAGAGAACCAATACCCGTGAATCGAGAATACGTTCTTACTATTTTGCTCTTTCTCTTCAGTTGCGGAGCGTGTATTGAAGAGACAACGCACAGCAACGGTCAACCACAGCACACGGTCCAAAATGCCCATCATTTGTGAGAAAACAGTAAAAGGATACAATTTCATAGCAAAATATTATCAGAAAAAAATTCCATCATTTCTTTGGCCCGACAGTCCAGGAGCAACCCTCGATGAAAGGTTTCGCCTCTAAAATATCAAGCTTGCAAAACCTTACTGATTTGTACGGCAAAAATTGTGCCTAGGATTAAATAAAAAATGAAGACGACCCAAAATTGTTTGGTAAGACAATAGTTAACTTTTCAAGTAAAATTTGAAGGAACTATCTATTAAATGAATTAAACTAGTATTTAAATTTTAAGATGATTTTTTCTGCCAAATTGACCTACACAATTTTGATTTTTTTTGTATCTATAAAAAAAAAAAAAAACTGGTCTGGATATCTTTTAAGAACCGATTTACGGCACGTTCCGTGAACCACAAACATCTATACTTTTTCACATTTAAGATTTAGTTTCACATACATGAACAATGTATATTAGGCTTCTATCTGCATTGTATCATGGGAAAATGTTCATAAGGACTTTTTCCATAGCCAACAAAAATTATTGATCGAGGGAATATACTAAACCCTTATTCGAGGGCACCTACCGGACTGACCGAAAGCCTGATAAACGTCGTGATATAACATTCAGCCACAATCGAAACTTCAATCAGTCCGGCAGCATGCCTGTTAATGGGAATATAAATGTTTCTAACAATGGGAACATTTTGGAAGCTGGCATTTTGTGATATTTCCCATGATCCTTTGCTGTCCTAATTTTAAAGCCTTATGCAATGTTACATATTTAGAATTTGAACTACATCATTTAAAAACTATTACATTCTATTGCAAAATCCGAACAAAATGGCTGCATGACTTCAGTATTCTCGTGTGTTATCAATGTTCCTATAAAAAAACATGCTTTCGGACTTTCAATCAATTGAAAGTATAGAAATAGATGTATAATGGAGAGTAAATTATCTATAAACCCGAGCGACAATTAAAATGCATTTGGAAGTGCAAATTGAATATTGAAAATGTCTGCCTGAAGATAGGAGGGGAAAAATACAAAACTGGGGAAGGGGTAAGGAAAAACGAATGGATATCATTTAGGGATTAATTCCTGGGACTACCTTTGTTGTCCTCTTTCATACAAGGGAAACATGCTAGACCACTAATAATTAAATAAGCTGCTTCAAATAATACAACAAAAGAAATGTTAACAAATACAAAATTGTCACCATAATTAAAATTTAACGTAATTATCTAATAATCCATATATAAAATATATGAGGATGAGATATTGTATTTTTGGCACTTGTCTGCATAAAATAATCCCAGGCCCAAACTTGTAAATCACCACACGATTGGGTAATGTGTGGTCTTATGCCCAAACCTTTAAACCACCACACGAGTGGGTAATGTGTGGTCTTGTAATAACCTAACACAAAACTATGTGTCTGAATTGTATGGCATGGGGTCAAAGGGATAGAATGTGTGTGTCCGTTAGTGAATGTATGTGGGTGTGCTAAGTTGTGTGAACGTATACAAATTGTTTGCGAAGATAACTCATAATCTACTGCACCAATGTGAACCAAATTGCTGGAGGGCTGTTGGGGTGAGCTTGTCTCTAAAAGGTTAGAGGTCAACGTTCAAGACAGCGTAAAACATTTTCTGCAGTAACCAGCTTTATTTAACAGTGACGACTTACCATACAGATGAGAAGTATAAGTAAAGACAGTATATAACCTTTATACCGTTATCTGTCTTTATGACATCACATTGTACACTACAAGGTTACTTTTTCAATATATTGGTGAAATCTTTGAAATGCAAAAACTCCAAAACAACATAAGATATCAAAACATGATTTTAACACCAATTTGTTTCTGTAACATTTCTATCGTAAAAATACCTTTCAATGTTAATTTGTAAAAGACCAAATTTAATAACAAATAGAGTAGCTCTTAAACAAACTGAAATAATATTTCTATATTAATTATAGGCCTACAACAAGTAAATTGTACCTATTTTTTTGGCTAAATTTGACTTTTTTGTTGGTAATCACAAATATCAGTTCAGTATACATGTAATCAAGTTTTCAAAGCAGTCAAAAAATACAATTAACTCTGCTTCTTCAAACTGTTTAAAAGCTTTAAAGTGTACTTATTGTTAACTTAACCATATCAGTAAAATATAAGATGTAACTTTTCAGAAAACATCTCTAGAATTCCCACAATTTCCCTTTGTGATATATGAAAGGAGTAGCTCAGTGGTCAAGCATGTTTATCTTATATATGAAAGAAGACTTTAATAGAAACAGAATGGTGAAGAAAGCATTCAAAATCTTATTTCTGTTAAGGAGATGTTTGAGTTTAAAGTTTGATATCATTTGTGTAGAAACGACTGAAATCAGATTAGTTATGATGTGGTAGCCTTAGATTCATCAACGTCTTCATGTATTCTATCATATTTTGTCCTACGATTTTGTGGCGTAAAAACAATGGGATATGTCAAAAAAGTACTAAAACTGAATCTACGAAAGGTATTTATAATATACCACCTGAAAAATGTTTCAGGAAAAATAATTTAAATAGTAAAAACATTAAATAAACGTTCTTTAAAATACATAAAGACTATTGAGGAATCTAAGGCTGTGACATCATAATTAGTCTGATTGCAGTCGTTTCTACAGAAATAACACAAAACTTTAAACTTGAATATCTCCCTAACGGAATAAGATGCAATGCTTTTTTCACCATTTTGTTTCTTTTAAAGTCCTCTTTCAAATATGATGGACATGCTTGACTACTAAACTAATCCTTGAAAGACACAGATGCTTTTATCATAGGTTTTAAATGGAAAATAATAAGTCCTGTGCTACCACCTTTCGCCAATTATGGTAGCACACAACTAATTAGGTATTATTATGCCAACGAAACTAAGAACCTCCAGAGAAGGGATAATACAAATATTGTGGGTAGCTTCCATTTTATGGGACAGGAATCGTGAACATTTCAGGGATGGGCAGAGAAGGATAAGACTATGCATGCCTAAAGTTGACAATATTTCCTTCACATATTTTCTTAGACAATCAGAAAATGTTTAATGGCGAACTATTTTACAACGGACCCATGCTAAAACTTGAAGCATTCGGTAAGAGTGCACTACATGTACAAAACGTCAGGTGGTCCCTTATTAAAACTGCCATCATTTGAAAAACATTTCATGGCACTTTTTAGTAAGCATCGCAAAAGTCACCCATTTTGGTACAAAAAGACCCCGAACGTTGATAATTTTATTATAGCTTTCAATGAGGCAAATAACTTGTTCCGCGCTACATGTAGCAAAACTTTGTGTATGCATAGTAGAAGTTCTTTTGAAAAGAAAGGTGTGAAAATGTCAATATATCTGATAGAAATAACACTAAACAAGCACAACAAGTGTGCTATTTCTGGCTCATATCAACCCAAAGAGACACAAATTGGACATTTGTTCTGTAGATGTTGGCAGGTCTATGAAAATGTAAGCTCCAAAAGCAGGTTAGGTGATTATGTCATTTTGCCAATAGGGAAGTATTTAGGTAAAAACATCTTATTTCGCCCAAAGTATGTGACTGAATAAAGTAAATAGGGAAAGGTGGGGAAGTGGGGCAAAGTTCTTCTCTCTGCTTGATTTAAAGAGCTCTCCTTCGTGAGAAAAGTCTTTTCGTGGGTAAACAGGATTTAAATTCCATTGAAATACTAAATTTTGTTGGCATAAAAATTATAGCTGATTTTTTATTTTCCGCTTCCAAACCGTGTGATTTCATGCTATAATATGTAGCAATAGCGCAATTAATAGATCCAATCATATTTTCGCATATATTTGATAACTTATTGGTTATAAGCTGTATTCCTGCGGGTACGCCGCAAAGATAGCACTCATAATATATGCACATGTTTGTGGAAATCAATCGCTGCAAAATTCTTACCCCAAAGGAATACCAGTTTTTACTGTCTGACTGTTTTGTTGGTTTGAATGATGAAGCCTATGAGCATATCATATATGTAATCATATATTTGAGTTGTTACATATTACGCAAATGTATGCTAGCTGATTATGGGACCAAAATGACCCTGTGGAATTTTGGGTCATAAGCTTTGACTGTTTGAGAAAATTTAGTTCCACATGTACAGATCTCCCGCGATCTGGAGATCAAGTGATTGGGAGATCGAGAAATGCGCAGTGACCATAATTTAAGCTGTTGCTTGTACGTTCAACCGTTAATTTTTGTTCGATTTTGAAATTCTGTAATTCTCAAGTTGTATACTTTGCAAATGTTATTGAAATTAGTATTTCTGGTAATTTCAGCTTTTGCTTGTGACTAAAATGTTAAAATCTGCTCTTTAAAAAATTTTGCAATAATTTTTTAAGATTATTTTAAAATTCTTTGGTAAAAGTCAAATTTGCGCTGACGAAAATGGAGAAAATAATTTCATCTTTCTCTTGGACCAGTAAAATTGAAATATTTCATGTATTTTTCTTACCTTTGGCTGAAATCTATTTTACCGTTATGTATTTCTTTAGCAAGAATTGCATTTTGAAAGATGCATTGTGGGTTATAATGATAAAAATCTCCTGATTGGGAGTTCCCCATTCTAGAGCGTGGACCGGACTGTTTAAAGAGATAGGATAAAGTTTGTGCCAATATACTTGACGAGATCTAATTCAGAAAAGTTTCATGGAGAAATGATTTTACTATGGACCCATACCAAAATATGGGTCATTTGGTGAGATTGCACAACACCTTTTAACTTCATTCTAAAAAAAGACCATCACCTAAGATGGACCCCTATGGAAATTACCATCATCCAAAACATATTAGATTTCAGAAAACATTGGAACTTTCTCTTTCCGGATAATAAAGACGCCGAGATTGATGCTTTTACCATAGTTTTAACTGGGGCACAAAATGAGTTGTATGCTAGCTTCTGCCTGGTTATCTCCTAAGGCTTGCAGGACCTTAGGAGGAAGAAAAATTTGGCATCTTATTGTATTCAATAAAGAAAATTTAGTACCTAAACAAGGCACCATAATATTTTCATTATGATTTCAGCTATACAGATACTTCTGCCATCGTACCGTAGCCTTTGTGCAACTGAGCAACCTTTAGCCCTGGGCATCTGATTCGTAAAGTCAATTAGGGTTTGCAAACTCCTTTCTCTTTTTCATATTGAGTCTGCACGAAGAAAGTCAATCCACAAAAAACACAATTCTATCCCTATTGTATTTAGTTTGTTTTCTTCTATCAGTCTATTATGTCTACACGAGGTTTGCAAAACGTCAAATATGTTACTTATTTGTCTGTTTCTATAAACAGATTTCTATGTCACTTGTCGACAGACGTCAATTGAAATAACAACTTCATGACTTCCACGGACGTTTAAAGGAAAGGTATCGCCTCATAAATAAATTCAGAAGTGAAAACCGCCGTGCTGGTAACATTATTTCTGGTTTCCAATTGTCCAATTATTGATTGCGAGAAATCTGTCATGTTTTCGATAACAAATGTAGGCCTTTATGTTCGGTTTGGCGGATGTGTGATCGATAATATTGCAGATTTTTCGCAATAGGAAAATTTGAAAACGGGATGTGACGTTGCAAGCACGGTGGCGTTCGCTTCTGAATATATTTAAGGTACGAAACCTTTGCATTGAAAAATGTTGTAAGACACTGGAGATGGAGAGCCAGCGGGGGACAATCTCTACGACGCACACGTATATTGATGACCAGGACCGTAATTCTTATTTGAAAAGTAGGAAGAGGGTGGGGGGGAGGGGGCATGGCCTCTTATCGAAAAAGTGGGGACAATTTTCCACAAAAAAAAAAAAAATACAACTTCTGCTGAAAAGTGGGGTTGGACATGTTCCCTGTCCCCCGGGAATTACGGCCATAATGATAACGCTTTAACCAAGGACAAAGCAAGGTTAAGCGATGCCATGGGCGCCACGAAAACCCCAAAACTCTTTGCAAAAAGGAAGATACCATTTATATTGTTTAGGTGCAAGACATTAGTGAAAATTCGTTAACAAAATTGAATTGTCTTTTTAAAAATTAAATATCAAAAGGCCATGATAGTGCGCAACAAATCGGTGAAACAAATGACCATTGCACGGGGTTGTTTAATCTCATACACATGTTATATAAGTTTGCTTTATATATGGCAATTGTTGTATGTACTACAAGGCGAACTGTAACGTTTTATTAACACTATTTTGTTTTATTAAATGTCTATCACAATTCTTTGAAGGGGTGCATTAAAACACGATCTAAAGTTTTAAGTCCTTGCCATGCCCCTAATAATATTCTAGCAGGAATATACTTTACCATCAATTTCAGTGACAAAGTATAAGGAAAGAAATTTAAAGAAATACATCAAGATTTTGAGATTTCGCTCAGTCATATGTCGCAAATTTCGCAGGAATCAAAACTTGATTCAACCATCAAGCAAACACTGAACTGCTAAAAACGTTTTTTGTACTAAATTCAAAACATTATCACCTCAAAATTAAATTTATCTTTGCGACGTATAAAAGTGATCACCAGAGACGGAAAGACAAAGTAGCCAAATCTTTTTTTCCCTGGATACAACCCTGGAAGCCAAAAAATTAGTCACAAATAGCTAATGGGCTAAAAGGTCGAAATGAATTTTCGAATTTTTGCAGTGAATATTTGTGGAAATATCTTGCAAATAATTTACGGTAGACAATAAAATATGGATAATGAACAGTCCGGGAGAGGTCCTATTTTAAGGAGCCTGTACAATACCTGAGCTGATAGACGTCCTGCAGTCGTGTTGTTCATATTTTGTGATAGAAATGTACGTACAGAAAAATTAACTGCCTTGATTTCCCTTTTAATCCAAAATGTGCAGAACAATGCATTAGTCAAGAATAAATCATTTAGACATTCTGAAAAGATGGGTTGCAAATACATGGTTTCTTCGCCGAAATAAAGAATAAAGCACATACTTCCTATCTACTTTAGATAGCACGGTCCGGTCAAAAAGAAGTTAATACTTTTTATTGTATTGTCCTGAATTCTCGAAAAATTTAATGTCATTTTTTTTTTCGAAAAATATTATGACTTTCTTACGTACAATTATATTTACATTGACATTGACGATGTTTTTACTCAATAAAATTTCTCAGACAGTCTTAAGTAAGCTTAAGAATGCTTTTTTTAAGAATGTAGATAGTATTTTACTTTGTTTATGAAAGTTTGGGTCCGTCAATAAGGGGAAGGCAAGGTAATATTTACCACTCATTTCACCAACATCAAACGGGTGAACGGGTATGTCCCAACAAGTTTTGTCCAAGATTGTAGATGTTTTCTTTAATTTTTCCTCATATTTAAAAAAATTCTTATTTTTTCCCATACTTCAAAAATTTCTCATACTCAGTGAGTTCTAAGTATCGCTGGGCAAAGATTTTATGCAGAGGTATTTCAATTTTGAAAATTATAACACTACATAAGGTCTTAGTACCTTAGTATAAAAAGGCATTATGGGAAATATCGCCAAATAGCACTGTCCATTTCACGAGAAATGCCTAGTTTTTGGAACTTTTTGGTTCCTTATTTTCGGACCTCTCCCGACTGATATACGTCACGTATTAACATAAAGTTTTGTTCATCATTTTCTGCAAATCTAGATTATTCGTTAATAGTGAATATTAATGAAATAAATACCAGATGATATTAAAAATGCGGATGGTTTTCAGTTTATTTTTTTAATCGTTATTATTGCACAACATACGCTTGTATTGAACTGCAAAGATTTATAGATAAACTAATGAAGAAAAGGAGGAAAATGAATTCATTACGAAAAAAACCAAATTTAATTACGAATTTAGAAACAGTTGGCATTAATTTTCATATTTCAAATCTGAAACACTCTAAAACATTGACGTAATATTTTTAGTATGTAAGATTTACGTTTACTGAAGATTAATTTGTGTTGCGTACTTGTAGAAACAAAACTTACGATAGTTTTAACGTTATGCTCGCTGTAGTTAAATTTGGATAATATCTGAGAATCAAATAAAAAATGCATTTATTTCCTTAAGAATAGCTAGTATTGATTGACTTGCTGTTCCAGACAAAAGCGTTGACTACAAGTGAGCTCTGCTTTTAACATGTCAATTGAGCCCTTGGAATACCAAGTAGTTTTCGTCCTCTTACGAGAGCAGTTGGACCAGCGCATGTAACTCCTTGGTATTGTATCACTCCTGGCTTTTGGTTATCGTAGTCTAGTAAATGCATACTGCTACAATCACAAGCCCAAGGATTCTCGTAAATATGAACTTCTTGCGCAGTTGTCAGTGGGTCAAATACCTTTGCTGGTAACCTTTCTATTTGGTTGGTATCGATACGAAGGACTTTCAGATTGTCCAATTGGTCAAAGCTATCCGCTTTTACATCCGTCAAAACATTATCGTACAGGAAGAGGTGTCGTAGCTCTTTGTTGTTATTGAATGCCCTGCTTGGAATTGATGTTATCTTGTTTCTGTTCAACTGCAGATATCTTACACTCGGGACATTTTTCAAAGCCTTGACGGGGACATCTTCAATAAGAGTTTCGTAGATGTGAAGTTGTTCCAGATTTCCCTGTCCAATAAATGCATCATCGTCGATCTTGGTGATTGGGTTGTGATTGATATACAAGGTGTGAAGATTTGTGTTAAACTGGAAAGCTCTAGCATTAACTTCTGTAATATCATTTGCGCACAGATTTGTGTAACGAAGGGAGGGTAAGTCAATGAAAGCTGTCTCCGGAACACTTGTCAGCTTGTTGAAGTGGAGATAAAGAGTCTGAAGACTACCTAGAGCAAAGAATGGTCTGCCCTCAACAGATACTATTGCATTCTCTTTTAAATCCAAAACTTCTAAAGCGTTATTGGCGTCGAAAGCGCGATCTTCGAGTGTCGTTATTTCATTTTGAGCCAAATATAACTCTTTCAAACCACTTACTTTAGCTAGACTAGTACGTGGTACCTCTGTAAGCTTGCAGTGTTGAAGGACCAACTTATCGAGGCTAGCTAGTCCACGGAACGCGTTGTTGTCAATATTCTGAAGCTTGTGAGTATTTGTTAGGTCCAGCACTTTGAGATTGCTAAGGCCGATGAAAGCATCTGCATCGAGAGATGACACTAAAGATGTTCCCATCTTAAATACAGTCAAAGTGGGCGCAACCAATTGAAGTGCAATAGTTGGAACTTCGGTGAGATCGTTGTTGTCCAAGTTCATCTCTGTAAGACTAGGAAGTCCCCTGAACGCATTATTGGTGATATGAGTCACCGAATTATCATTAATTTCAAAAATCTCCAAGCTCCTCAAGTAATTAAGTTCGTCATTTCCAAGTGATGTAATAGAATTGTGGCCCAATCGGAGTGTTTTCGTGTCGGTGGGGATACCAGTTGGTATGCTCGTCAATCCCAGGTTCATACAGTCGACAACAGCATCATTCTTGCACGTACATTTCGAAGGGCATGCTGTGGTCCCGTAGACGAAACAGGTCAGAAGAAGAAAATACGTCAACATTTTCTGTAGAGAAGAAAGGAAAGGAAAATTGTGTGTACACTTTGCCAGGAAGAAAGAGGTGCTGAGTAAAATAAAATTGTCGACTTTGATTTTTTTCAGAGGTATTACGAAAAAAGGGGGATAATCTTTTAGAACCGAATTTCGTCTGTGCGATTTTAGTACTCATTCTATATGCCCTATTCTGCCTATGTCACCCCTTTGTTTAGGCTTTGTATACTTGTAGTATCGATGGGTCAAATTCTTCTCAATAAAAGGGGGGTGTAGCGGGTGTAAGGCTTTGGTAAGGTTTGGTTAGGGTTTTATATTTGTTGGTAGGTTTTCCTACACCATCTATATTACAAAGTTTTACAAAATTGTACACATTGTTTTAACAATGAAACATTCGTAGTATGAAGGTGGAAAGCATCTGATTAAGTACAGCTGGAAAGTTTGTGGAAAATAAAGAAATTTAAGGGAGACCAGATAAAGTAGTAAACATGGTAAAAGCACTTTACAACAACTTTGAATGTGCAGTACCCGTTATGTGTGGAACAGGTAACAGTGGGAACGCGTAACATCCTAAGCATATTCAACTGATAAGTCAGTGGAAACGTTAAGTCAAGATTTAAGTTTAGAATAGATATAAAAACCTTAAAAATCCCTCAAACTTTTTTTCTTTTGTTCAAGTACAAAAGAGCAAAATGGATACACAGGCACGTAACCAGAATTTTAAAGGGGGAGGAGCCGACCTCTATGGAAAATAATTTGTACCCGAGTGAACTATATGTAAAGCGGAAAAACTCAGAAGCATAACCGTTACAATGATAAAAAAAACGTCCCCACAAAATTAACATTCAGCAAGGGGGCGGGGGAGCCGCTGCTTCCATGGCTCTTCCCTTGACTACGTTCCTGTGGATACATAGTTTTGAGCACAGGGGATAGGGTTCTTGGTCCCAGATGTTGGGCAAGCAGGAAAGCAGAAAATTGAATAGATGACTAGGCGAAACAACTGGGTAAAATCAAACTCTCGGGATTTAGGCCTAATGCGTCGTCTCTATCACACTTAGATAAAGCAAAAAATGAGTGCATGGCTCAGAGTCATGTACTAGGGTTATATGACTTAATGCACCTTTGCTTGCTTATTCCAGGTGCCTGCAGCACTAGCCTAAATGAAACCCAAAACTTTCAAACTGAAAGTCAAACTATAAACAAACCTTGTACCCATTAAATTATTCCTGAGGATAGTACGGAACTAATAATTTGTCCCATTGATGACTATGTTAAAGGGTAAAGTTTAAGGTATTTTTTGTGCCAGAATGTTATAGATTTGTAATCTTTTGTGATGTTTTCAAAAATTTACCATCTAATATCTCTCGAATGAGGGTACTTTCAATATGGTCACTAGAAGTTTTGGCCTTTTTTTTAAGCTAAGAGAGACTGAGAGAAGAGGTGTTATAAACCCTCACCATATCACTCAAATTTTGGTATGGGTCGATAGTAAAGTAATTCTTCATGAAATTTTTACTGAACAAATCTTGCTAATTTTGGATATGTATTATCAAGACCAATCCTTTCTCTACCATTTTTGAAATTTTCAACTTCTCAGCTTTCTGTCCTAAAACATGGGAACTCCCGAATATATTTGTATTAGCCTTTTTTCATTTTTGAATGGCGGAGTGAGACCTGATTAGTTATGTGCTACCTGAAGAAACTATCCAGCTCACAAGTCATGTGATAAGGACAACCTATTCAGAGAATGACCAAATCTAATAACCTACTTTGCGTAAGGGTAGCACGAAACTAATTATTTGCCCCATTGAAGCCTATGATGAAAGAGTCAAGTTCGGGGTCCTTTTTGTACCATAATATTATGGATTGGGATCTTTTGTGATGTTTTCCAAAACGTACCACCTAAATAGGGGGTTACCAGAGGTTTTCACCCTTTGGCTAGAGTGAAGAGGTGTTATACACCCTCACCAAATCATTCAAAATTGGGTATGGGTCCAAGGTAAAATAGTTCCCCATGAAACTTTTACTGAAACAAATCTCATCAAGTTTGGATATGCATAGTCAAGACATATCCTTTCTATACAATTCATGAAATTTTTAACTTCTCAGCTTTCTGTTCCATAAACGAAAATATTTTTATTAGCCTTTTCTCTGAGGGTCCTCATTTTTGGATGGCGGAGTGCTACCTTATTGGTTCCGTGCTACCGTCAGAGAATGACCAAATCTAATAATCTAGTTACTCTGCGTAAGGCAGCAAGCTTATGAATGACAATTTTCACACGTTACATCTAGTATTAAAGATGAGGTACACTTATTGTGCATGTCACACAACAAAAAGGTCATTTCAGGACAGCTCTGGAAATATGCAAAGGTGAACGTACGGTAGTTTCACTTAACTTATCCCGGGGAAACATTTCATGCAAACCAAGGTTATGCCTTAATACTCAAAAAGTATCACTATTTTTACCTGAAGAACTATATTTACAATCGGCCGAGAAAAAAAAAATCTTTTTCTTTTAAACAATGTTTATGAGAAATTTACTAGGAAGATAAGAGACGACCTCACAAGTCTCAATTAGGTTAGTTACGAACAATTTTAATATTTTGAAAGGAGGTATAACAAGCGAAAGCATTGTAGATGTAGATCCGCTGCTTGTGATTAAAAAAGATGAACCGATTCTTGATTCACTTGAAAAAATGTTACCGGAATAGATTAGAATATACAGATACGATCAGTTGTTAAACAAGGTATTGGAAATAGGGAATATAAAGTTTTGTAGAATCTTATCATTTCAAAGGAATACTACTTCAATTTAAAACTCAATTGGCTAATAAGGCATATAATCTTGAGTTTCTATACCCAGTTTGTGCTAAGAGAATACCCGTACAGGACTCTCAATAGACGGGACAACAGTCCACCACAGGTTTCCTTCCTAACCGAGACTGGTACACATTTCACATATGGGTAAACTCAAGCAAGTGGGATATATTATCTTGTCCAGAGACACAGCTCCGCGCTGTGGATGGGATTCGTTTTCAGTATTTTTGAATACGACACTGACGCCATAACCACTGGGCATAGCACGCCCTTTCCGTTAAAGAAATTATATTAGTCTAAATCGTGGTATAAATTCAAAATTTAAATTTCGGTAGAAATTTAAACTAGTAAATGACATCAATTCTTCATATTGTTGTGAATTTCTATTGAAACATTTTGTGCCATTGTTTGACCAATAAATATGTCAAGAAGGTATTCAAATATCCCGGAGGTTTTACCACTTTTTGCACACCATTTGTAACTTTTGAAGAAAAAAAATTAATTTAACAAAAAGCTCAATTTATGAATAATCACTGAAATTATAAAACATTGTTAAGAGAATGAGTATTTGAGTAAGTCATTTTGTTACGGAAGGCTACCATACAAAACATTACAGCAAAACTTAAAATCATAATATTACACGGACACGCCACTTTTTGGATACAACCACTTCAATTGTTCAGCTCATGTCAAGTTAGTCAAATCACCAAAAATATATGTTTTTGCATTTCTATATTGATTGGTTACAAAAGTAAAAGCTTAATATAAAATGGCGGGATTGAATGGAGTCAATCCATATTATTATAACGTAGCTGGTGTTCCGACTTTCAGCTCAAAATTGCGGAGTATGTCAAAAAAAATTACTTTTGTAATTTTAAGAGCCTTGAAATGATTGTTTGCTACAAGTTCGCTTTCCCCAAAATGACCAGCTAAAAACATCTAAAGAAAAAGCGATGATAGCAATTCATACATTAATTTTGTTGAACAATTACTACTAATGCTACAACCTATAGCTTTGCCCGACGCTCCACATTAAAGAGGGTGAAAAAATAAAATAAAGATAAAGAAATTGTCTCACCTCAATAGTATTTCTTCAAAAGATTTTCTTTGAAAGGTATCTCAACTTTCTACACGAACAGTATGACTCAGCAGAGGCGACTCAATAGGATGCTTCTCATCAGAGAATGTTAGCGTCTACCGAACTCATGAATTGTCGGTCCTTTTATTACATAAAATTCCATCCATCACTGTCATTTATTATCAATGTTTTGAACATCTGTACATTTTCTTTTGTTTTTCCACGTAAATGTCTGAAATTACATTATGATAACGAAACCACGGGTTTATCTATACTAAAAAGATATATGACGTACTTTGGCTCGGCTTGATTAGAACATTTTTTGCTTTAATTTACCATTTTCGTTTTTCAAGAAATACATTTGCAAAGGTTGCTGACCTCTAGCTGGGAGGTGGGGGGGGGGGTCTTACAGCAGGTTCTATGTTAGTTCTGCTTAAAATATAACACCAATATTTTTGTGTTTCACAACTGAAGAAACAATACAGCCAAAAGAATGAATTTCTAAATTGTTTTTTATTACCATAGTCTCAGAAAATGCATGGGCATATTAAAAATAGCACATTATGATTTATTAAAACAAACGATGATAATATCGGCGTAAGTGATAAAAGTCTTGTTTAAATTCAAATGGTTTAGCCATGGGCGGGATTTGCCTACCGAAAGTGGTGGTGGGGGGACGGAAGTGTGGGAAGATACAAAAAATACAAATTCTGAAAAAAGTTGGAGGGGGCAAGTCCCTCACATGTCTCGCATATGGGTTTAGTATTTAAAGAAAGAATCTCTTCTCAGTAAAATTTGTCAAATTTAGATGTTCATATTCTTCACGTCACATTCGGTTCAGGGATCGTTTCTAATCAAATACATACTGTATGTGTGTATGTGCAGTGTGCTAGTCACTTCCGCGGCGGTTATTGATTGGTTTTCGGTTTTTGTGTAAGACCAATCACAAACGTTAACTTTTATTGTATATCACTCTTTATATTAACACAATATCTGGCCTTTAAGTAATCGAAACTGTAATGTGTTTATCTGGAATCACTCCTGGTTTGATTATTTAAATGTATACATTTTCACCTAAACCCAATGGTGTATCAACAATGAACAATACTTTTCTGAAATTTGTATTCACTTTTACAAATCAGAATCGGCAATTTCCGAAAAACTTATTAACATGATGACACATGGTCGAGATTCACATGTCCATAATGGACCAAACGTCTAATGGTAAATCGTATCAATCAATCAGGTATTAAGGGATTCTTGGCCATCTGCCCAATTAACGTCTCTGGTTTAGAAAATAAGCCACACCCACCATAGCAACGTGGTAACTAGGTGGGGCAAACAAACCTCAAAACCACAATCGTGCATTACCAATGCATTGACATTTAAGGTTCGCGAGGCCTGCCGCAAGCGTTGATCCATTTATGGCACTTCTCCGGATCTTTAGAGCTTTTAGCGAATGGGATAAACAAAATTCAGTTTGCTAACTGTTCTGGGTAACAGCAATCAGATTTACAAAGCCCGCAGGGGGCCCGTAAGCGCAATTTTTGTTCACCATTATGTAATCATTCAGTTTGCGTAGGATGTCTCCCACCCCCACCTCTCACCCCTCACCCCCTCCCCCTCCTTCCCCACTTTGTTACTCAAATTTTGTTGCTAGGCAAATTTATGCGATAATTGGTTGGAAAAGCTGTTAAACCTTTAAATCGTACAGGTTAATTGATGCAGGGAATGGGACCAAGCATATGAAAAATGCTTTCAAACGCCTATTATACGTACGTATGTGTGAAGGTTATACGCGTGCGCATTGTTGTTTACAACTTTTCCTTTAGTAACTGCAGCTGATTGGTTGGGTAATAAAGGTGAAACTCCCGCAGCAGTTGATTAGTCGGCGAACTGTAGAAATCACGAGGAAGTTTGGTTTGGAAAGGTGTATCGTGATTTATGCGTCGTATTATAATTTTTCATGATTAAGCATGAATATTCATGACAAATATTATGTAATTATGCACCTTTGTGCATAAAATTCCTTCGCTTTTTCTCATTTTATACTTTGCCGTTTCAAAATATGAGGAAATGCGGCCTAAAAAGAATCTTTTTGCATCAAAACAATTATTTCAAAGTTGTTAGTAAAGGCATATAATACTATATTTTAAAATCATAAATTGTGTTTATGTTTTTCACAATCTTTCTGTACACATTTTGAGCAAAACTGTTACAACAAGTCTGCAATTTGATTTGATAGTCCGGCACCATGCCTATTAATAGGAATATAAATTTTCATAAAATAGGAACATTTTGCTACATGGAAATTGCCATTCTGTGATATTTCCCATGATTCTTACTATCCTAACGTGAAAGCCTTATGCATTGTTACAAATTTGAAACTTGAAATACCTCTGGAAGAAATATCTTTGCTTGGGGAAAATTAAAACGCATGGAAAACCACCTTCATTACTGCCATGGCTAAAACTTCTCCACTCCCATTTGATATGTTCACCACGCCGTTTTCGAAATGTTAGAAATAATAGACAATAGAGCTAAGCTTTTTGGCGCGAAGCAGCCATTTTGAAAATTCAAAAGTATTTCAACAAAATGATATTTGATATATAAAGTAAATAAATTAGAAACTATGACATTTTATTGCAACGTCTAAACAATATGGCTGCATGACTTCAATATTCTTGTGTGTTAAAAATGTTCCTATTAATAGGCATGCTCCCGGACTGTTTATAAGGTTCCTGTAAAGAAACTAGGTTAATATTGTCTTCCGTCAGACGAAAAAACCTTGGCTTAAGTTAATTTAAGATCAACGTACATTTCTTATGATTTGAAATTTGCTATAGGTTCTGTACATTTTGTACAAACATTGGCAAGTAACTAGCAATTCATGTTGAGGACCGATTCTTGTTTTCCGGTGTTTCAATCTAGTTTACTTTCTTTCTTACTTATCATCAAATTTCCCCATTTTTCCCGCGGTGGTTTTGTCACTGCTCTGCCCATACCCCATCCTCGTGTACGAATGTGGTTTTGCTGCACATGTATAAGTTTAATTGTATTGTACTTTCACACTATTCTACTACAAATTAATTCCCTGCTGACAACATGCCATACAGTCTTCAAGAACGTCTAATTAATCCCAAAAAAACTAGCATGCAATGAGATAAAATGGCACAACTTTTCTCGACAGTGAGATAAAATGGCGCCACTTTTCTTGAAATTTCCGAACGTTATCTTTCGTAGACTGATCTTATCATCACTTAGTTATCTTTGTATCTCACTCAAGGAGTAGTAATGCTGATAGGGTCTGTGATAGTTTATAAATGCATAAAGCACTGTAAGATAAGAGTTTCGACGAACCTAAGTGCAAACATCTGACTGCTAGCAGTATGCTGATAAGGACTTGCTGGCAAAATTCAATTGTTCAGTTATGTGTATCACAGAAACATTAAACACATCTTTCACTTTTGCCAGAATACAGTACTAAAACATGCTTCAAATTGATCTGAAAAATGATCAAATCCTGGTCATTTTTAAAAGAAAAATAAGAATATAAAAATTATATGCAATTTAGATATAAACATTTATCTGTTAAAATTATATTATTATTCATCTATTTTTTTTAATGTAATGCTTATTCCATAATTCAGCAACTTTTACTGTATATTTGATTTAGCTCTAATTCAGTCTTACTCATTTTTTTAACGTAGCTTGATTTTGATTTTATTACTCTTTAGAAGTATGATTTTTTTTATAAACTTACCTGCTTGTGTATTCTACATTTTACGCTTTCTTAGTTTTTCTTTTTGCCAATCTTTTACGTTTGGTTTAAAAATGATCATTTTAAACGGGGCCTTATTGTAAACTAGCTCTCAGCTAAATGATCTAATCTATTTTTGAATACAAGTTAAAACATAACCTATAATTTGTCGTAAATAAAACAAATCGTCGGAAAAACTTTCTTGACATAGCACCTAAATTTAAGTAGATTTTACAAATTGGAGATACATCAAAATAACTACCCACATTTCACCCAATAAAGTAAACTGCAAACTGGTCCATAAACTTATAGAATATGCAGCAGTAAGTGCCTGCTCAGTTTATTTGTTCAATTTATGTGACCAGCTAGTAGTATTCAACCGGCTAACGATGATTTTGTTATCTTGTTGTATCATTCGACTGGCAGTATGATGTACCTAGTGGACTTTATTAAGTCCTGCCTTAAGTTGTAAATAGCCATTATTGGCAGTGCTTGTGTATATAAACTTATTCTCTAATATAAGAGCTAATCTATGATAATTTTTGAACGTTTACTTAGTCTACGTGCTAATTATAAACATGAATTAGATCTGTTCTCCTGATCAGCCTTGGCACCGTTTGCTGCATAATTGTGACGGAACAGTCTCTGTGTTTAAACTTAATTATGCCTAGGTTAGTTGTTACTAAATTAAATTAGATTAGATTACACTATTAGTAAATATTAAGGAGCAGCCCAATTGGTGTCTTCCGTTTCAATGGTTGCCATTGTGATTTTTGACAGTCGTCTGCTGTAATTTTGGTCTGGACAGAATCAACCAGAATTAAAGAGGAAAGTTTCATTTGCATTCTTGTTTCTCTAAACATCTACAAAAGAAATTACCAAGGTCGCCCTATAGTACATCACGACGTGTGCATAAAATAGCAAATTATTGTCTAAGATCTATAAATGCTGTAAAATGATCAGTATTTAAGCAATTGTGATAATTGGTTTTGCTCATAATTATGGTTTTTAATTAGATTTTACCTCAACTCGTCCATATACCTTTAAGAGACAGTAATGCGGCAGTAATGTTTTAATCAATGTATTAACATAATTTCTGCGCAAGATTTTCTTCGCGGATTTTGATTCTTCGGTAATAGTGAATATTAAAGGAAAGGCATCGTCCCATGAATACATTTAGAAGTGAACGTCGCCGAGGTATTAACGTCACTTCCGGTTTTTAAATTTCTTTATAGATCACGAGAAATCTGCGATGTTATCGATAACCCATTTGCCAGACCGAACAGTGGATAGGGCCTTCATGTGCTATCGATAACATCACAGGTCTCTTGCAATCAATAAGAAGAATTGGCAACCTGAAGTGACGTCAGCAGCACCGCGGTGTTTGCTTCTGAATTTATTTATGGGGCGATACCTTTCATTTAATGTATAATATAGTGAAGATAGTATGAGATATAAACATGATTTTTTATTTATTTGCAATCGTTTTTAATACATTACATAAAGTTGTATCAAGCTGCAAAGATTAACGGATAAATGGAAGAAAAATATATATGCACCAACACCCAAATCCATTTACAAATTGGCCTAATATTGACAGTAAGCTCAATTTAACTTCAGCGAATATATAAACACGTTACCAATTTGAAAAGCAAATGGTCTAGTAGTTTAACAAAAAATAAGGCTCCTTGCGGTGTGTATCATATCTTAAAATGTTGAATGAATCAAATATCAAATATAATAAGTTCCAAATGAATAAGTAGTATTGATTAACTTGCTGTTTTAGAACAAAATCGTTGGATATACGTAAGCAAATATATTAACATGTCAACTGAGCCCTTGGAATACCAAGTAGTTTGCGTCCCTTTACGAGAGCATTCCCGCCAGTGCATGTAACTCCTTGGTATTGTATCACTCCTGGATTTTGGTCATCGTAGTCTAGTAAATGCATGCTGCCACAATCACAGGCCCAAGGATTCTCGTAAATATGAATTTCTTGTGCTGCTACCAGAGGGTCAAACACCATTGCTGGTAAGCGTTCTATTTGGTTGTTATCGATACGAAGGACTTGTAGATTGGTCAATTGGTCGAAACTATCCGCTTTTATATCCGTCAAAACATTATTGTACAGAAAGAGATGTCGTAATTCTTTGTTGCTAGTGAATGCCCTGCTTGGAACTGATGTTATCTTGTTTCTGTTCAACTGCAGATATCTTACACTTGGGACATTTTCCAAAGCCTTGACGGGGACATCTTCAATAAGAGTTTCGTAGATGTGAAGTTGTTCTAGATTTCCCTGTCCAATAAATGCATCATCGTCGATCTTGGTGATTGGGTTGTGATTGATATACAAGGTGTGAAGATTTGTGTTGAACTGGAAAGCTCTAGCATTAACTTCTGTGATATCATTTGCGCATAGATTTGTGTAACGAAGGGAGGGTAAGTCAACTAAAGCCGTCTCCGGGACACTGGTCAGCTTGTTGAAGTGGAGATAAAGAGTCTGAAGACTACCTAGAGCAAAGAATGGTCTGCCCTCAACAGATGCTATTGCATTCTCTTTTAAATCCAAAACTTCTAAAGCGTTATTGGCGTCGAAAGCGCGATCTTCGAGTGTCGTTATTTCATTTTGAGCCAAATATAACTCTTTCAAACCACTTACTTTAGCTAGACTAGTACGTGGTACCTCTGTAAGCTTGCAGTTTGAAGGACCAACTTATCGAGGCTAGCTAGTCCACGGAACGCGTTGTTGTCAATATTCTGAAGCTTGTGAGTATTTGTTAGGTCCAGCACTTTGAGATTGCTAAGGCCGCCAAAAGCATCTGCATCGAGAGATGACACCAAAGATGTTCCCATTTTAAATACAGTCAAAGTGGGCGCAACCAATTGAAGTGCAATAGTTGGAACTTCGGTGAGATCGTTGTTGTCCAAGTTCATCTCTGTAAGACTAGGAAGTCCCCTGAACGCATTATTGGTGATATGAGTCACCGAATTATCATTAATTTCAAAAATCTCCAAGCTCCTCAAGTAATTAAGTTCGTCATTTCCAAGTGATGTAATAGAATTGTGGCCCAATCGGAGTGTTTTCGTGTCGGTGGGGATACCAGTTGGTATGCTCGTCAATCCCAGGTTCATACAGTCGACAACAGCATCATTCTTGCATGTACATTTCGAAGGGCATGCTGTGGTCCCGTAGACAAAACAGGTCAGAAGAAGAAAATACGTCAACATTTTCTGTAGAGAAGAAAGGAAAGGAAGGAAAGTTGTGTGCACACTTTGCCAGGAAGAAAGGGGTGCTGAGTAAAATAAAATGGACACTCGTTTGGCACCCAGTTGTGCATGTTATTCACTCTTTCTATAGTCGGTGCCTACAATAAGCGATGAATAAAATTTTACACACGGTGGCTGATGTTAGTGCCAACTAACAGATGGGTAAGATATACCATTCATAAGATGCATCAAAACAATTTCACCCATCGTTTTAACAATATAAACATTATCAGTAGGATGCTGAAATCTCCATGGCCAATGGCATGTTCAATCATAATTCATTGGATACGTTTTTCTATTTTATATGAGAGGAGAATAAGTGGAGCAAAATAATAAAGAAATTATTCCGAAGTTATGCTCTGAAGTTATGTTCCGAAGTTATGTTCGGAAGTTATGTTCCGAAATTATGTTCCAAAGTTATGTTCCGAAATTATGTTCCAAAGTTATGTTCCGAAGTTATGTTCCAAAGTTATGTTCGGAAGTTATGTTCAGACGTTAAGTTCCGAACTTATGTCCCGAAGTTATGTTCCGAACTTATGTCCCGAACTTATGCTCCGAAGTTATGTTCCGAAGTTATGTTCCAAAGTTATGTTCCGAAGTTATGTTCCGAAGTTATGTTCCGAAGTTATGTTCCGAAGTTATGTTCCGAAGTTATGTTCCGAAGTTATGTTCCGAAGTTATGTTCCGAAATTATGTTCCAAAGTTATGTTCCGAAGTTATGTTCCGAAGTTATGTTCCAAAGTTATGTTCCGAAGTTATGTTCCGAAGTTATGTTCCGAAATTATGTTCCAAAGTTATGTTCCGAAGTTATGTTCCGAAGTTATGTTCCGAAGTTATGTTCGGAAGTTAAGTTCCGAACTTATGTCCCGAAGTTATGTTACGAACTTATGTCCCGAACTTATGCTCCGAAGTTATGTTCCGAAGTTATGTTCGGAAGTTAAGTTCCGAACTTATGTCCCGAAGTTATGTTCCGAACTTATGTCCCGAAGTTATGTTCCGAAGTTATGTTCCGAAGTTATGTTCCGAAGTTATATTTCGAAGTTATGTTTAGAAATCAGAATTAAAATATCAAAATTCCACGTCTTTCAAACTGCTTACATATTTATTGATATTTAGGAGAGCAGAATACAATACTTTAACGGTTTTCAGTGAAATCACAGTTTTAACCAACTAAAGAAATTGATTGAGAATCGCCTAAAAAAGATATTACTTTCAAACTAATATATAATCAATTCATTGTTAAGGTGGAGGTGGAAAATAGCGACATATTGAAAAGGGCTATAACGCCCTTTTCTACATGAAGCATTGTACACTGATTGATCATAAACAGAAGAAAAAGTCATATTTCATAGTTCTGTGTTTGTTCAGTTTCATGCAAGATAAACGGACAAGATCGCGTAAATGATGCTTTTAATCCATGGCCCAACGTCTTTGCGATTAGGCAAACGTTTATATGTAAACGTAATGCTTCCACCTCAAAGATGAAAAGCCGGTACTATACCAATTGAGATAATTAGTCCGCGATGAATATGCTATGTTACACCAGGTAGAGGTCTGTATTATATGTTCACACATACCTAGCATATTGAATGTATTGCAAATGATCATGTATTATCCTGTGCCGAATGCATTAGCGCATTAAATCATGCACACTATTGTTTTGGCAGCGCGTCTAAAAATTCCATTGTTCTCGCGCAGTGTACAATGAGCATATTTTCAAAAAAAGCGCAATGATTGTACACGTGTTAATATTGTCATGATGTTTAAAATTTACTCTAAAAGTATCATTTTGTGTATATTTTCAATGTATAACCCAATTTTTTAGCGATATTTGAATAAAAATTAGTCAATATATATATATATATATATATATATATATATATATATATATATATATATATATATATAAATATATATATATATATATATATATTTAACAAAAACCCCCGTCCACTTTTTTTGCTAGACTTAGAACAGCCGTCTCTAAACATGATTCTCTGTTTGCTTAGTTTTCGCTGAAACTGTGTACATGTATCATCAGTGCAACAAATTAATACAAAGCTACAAGTTCAAGTTTATTTTTTTATTACACTGGATTAAAACGCCACATAATAGAGGATGCATTAAAGAAATTAGAAGAGAAAGCAGTATTCTCACCTTTATAGTTTTTCGTCCGTAGATTTACTTCAAACGGCAACTTATCGTAGTTGGAGAAATCTCAATCGCCTACAGGAACGGTGTGACTTAGCAGAAGAATGTTGATATTTACCGAAATGTTGGTCGTTTTATAACATGAAATACCATCCATCACTGTCATTCATTATCAATGTTATGAACATCTGCACATTTGCATTCCCTTTTCCAAGAAAATACGTGAAATTATATAAATAAGACGATTTTATTTTCGTGCTCTTTTTCTTCAGTCGGTGTACGCCAAAAATCTCACGTGCAAACACTGTAGAAGAAGTGATGTTGCAATAGTATGATTCTAATTATTTCTGCAGAAAATAAGATTTTAAACTTAGATAATTTCTTAATATAATAAAGTTTGCGATTACATTTGTATTGTCCTCGTTTCACAAACACAATACTCAGGGGCTAGGGGTACATTAAGTATGTTTAGATTGAGTATATTATAAATACAAATTACTGTAGCAAATGCGTAATCAAAACATAACCTATAACAAATGGAAATGATATATATCACAAATAAACAATCAATATGTCGTAACACGAAATTTAAAGAACGACAAAGGAACCAACTGAAACAAAAGAAATCAAAAGAAAAACTTAAGATTCCAACATTTCCCTTTTATCGTGGCTTAAATTGTAATCAAGATTACATTTTCGAGACGCAGATGATACTTCATAAACTGCACTGCAGAGTAGAAGTTAAAGAGGGAGGCTCGTCTCAGTAAAATACGGTAAAAATGGGGGATACTATATTTTGACGTCACTTCCGATTGTGGAGGCAAGATCCGATCCTCTGTCTGTTTGTACCACACAGTACAGCCAGACACGAGCATGTACGTTGTGTGTGCAAAATTACATACACAGCGCATTACGTTACTGTGACGAGAAACTTATTTGTTTTTTTCAATGCTTTTTTGTCAGAAAGCGAAAGTGAAATTTTAGTATTATAATACTACAATGATAGTTACCAAATGAAAATTACTGAGAAAGAAAAAGAAGAATATGTAAGCAAAAAGTCAAAATAAACGATTTTACCTGGGCTTGAACTCACGACATGATTTGAAAAAAAAAAAAAACGTTACTTGCGAACGCCGCAACTATCTGGGCTATCTCATAAGGTGACCTTTGAAGCGTTTTAAATAAATATATACCTTGCAATACGAGACAACGAATCGCGCAGCAAAATTTCAACCAATCAAAAAATTTGAAAGGAATTATAAATATTGTGCACATATGACGATATCGCCTCTTTAAATTGGGCAACACTTTTCTATACGAGCAAGTGAAACCATAATACTTATTTAGAGTAAGTACAATGTATGTAACCGCCATGTAGTACATGAACAGAGGTTCCAAGTAAGACCAATTCTATATCAGAACAGAAACAACCTTGGTTCTTACTTACTTTAGAATCAGAACAAATATCTTTACAGACAAACAGTAAAATAATATATGCTCGATGGTTTCTGACTGGGCATTACAAAAGAAACAAATGTTCGAGTTGGCCTTACCCAATTTTGAATAGGTACGCATTCACCGTACTAATGTGGCTAATTACACGATATTGGAACCATCTTGGCTTTACATCTGTAAAAGGTAACCAACTTTCCAGTTCACAAAAGGAATCCGGAATATTTCCTTCCACTTATGCATAGGAATATAGGAATTAAAGAATATTTTTCTACTTTGAGAAGTGATTTATTAACATTATTGACAGTAGAACACTTATTCAAAGTATTAAATAAAAGCTTAAATGTATTAATCTGGATAGCATCGATAATACATGGTCTTAATAGGCTATCAAGTTTTGTTTGTAATGAAAAAATGTTATTTGCACACTTTAAAGCTTTTATTAGCCCGCATTACCTGTAAAAAGTTACAGTTTAAAGAACATTTTCTGATAACTTCTTTAGACCAAACAAAGGTGCCATCATTATAGAGTAAATCATTAATGTAAGCGAAGTTATTGTTTTGCCAGTGCGTATAACATGCACATTTCCCATTAGCTGTGCAAAAGGATTGTTATACCACTGTGGCTTATTGAAAATAGAATAAGCATCACTATTCATACAACAATATGCATGAACAAAATTTACTGGAAAAGGGACAAAACTTCTTTCCAGGAGGAAAATAAGAATTCCCGTTTATCCTAATTACTTTGAACTTATCATAGTATTATATCTCATAATTATAGCATTGTACTGCTGCAGTCGACATATAACCTAATCTCAATAGACTTAACATGGCAAGCTATAACTCGGTCGTTTCTCCATCATATGAATTTACGAATGGTGTTCTGCTTATTTTGTTCAGACCTAGGACGCAATAACACTTACCTTTCTTAAGAATGTTAAGTATTATTTTGACCACGCACTTACACCATGTTTAACACTCCTTAAAACAATAACATAAATGAGTTTAATCATCGCCTCTGAATCATCTACACAGAAGGTTATGCTTAGCAAGTCAAGATTAATCATCTTTTTATGATTAATATATAAAGTGGATTAATATATAAAGTGGAATAAGCCCCACAATCGTCATTTACAAGAGAACCAATACCCGCGAATCGAGAATACGTTCTTACTATTTTGCTCTTTCTCTTCAGTTGCGGAGCGTGTTTTGAAGAGACCACGCACAGCAACGGTCAACCACAGCACACGGTCCAAAATGCCCATCATTTGTGAGAAAACAGTAAAAGGATACAATTTTATAGCAAAATATTATCAGAAAAAAATTCCATCATTTCTTTCGCCCGACAGTCCAGGAGCAACCCTCGATGAAAGGTTTCGCCTCTAAAATATCAAGCTTGCAAAACCTTACTGATTTGTACGGCAAAATTTGTGCCCTAGGATTAAATAAAGAGAAGACGACCCAAAATTGTTTGGTAAGACAATAGTTAACTTTTCAAGTAAAATTTGAAGGAACTATCTATTAAATGAATTAAACTAGTATTCAAATTTTAAGATGATTTTTTTTCTGCCCAAATTGACCTACACAATTTTGATTTTTTTTCTGTATCTATAAAAAAAAAACTTAAAAACTGGTCTGGATATCTTTTCAGAACCGATTTACAGCACGTTCCGTGAACCACAAACATCTATACTTTTTCACATTTAAGATTTAGTTTCACATACATGAACAATGTATATTAGGCTTCTATCTGCATTGTATCATGGGAAATGTTCATAAAGGACTTTTTCCATAGCCAACAAAAATTATTGATCGAGGGAATATACTAAACCCTCTTTCGAGGGCACCTACCGGACTGACCGAAAGCCTGATAAACGTCGTGATATAACATTCAGCCACAATCGAAACTTCAATCAGTCCGGCAGCATGCCTGTTAATGGTAATATAAATGTTTCTAACAATGGGAACATTTTGGAAGCTGGCATTTTGTGATATTTCCCATGATCCTTTGCTGTCCTAATTTTAAAGCCTTATGCAATGTTACATATTTAAAATTTGAACTACATCATTTAAAAACTATTACATTCTATTGCAAAATCCGAACAAAATGGCTGCATGACTTCAGTATTCTCGTGTGTTATCAATGTTCCTATTAAAAAACATGCTTTCGGACTTTTAATCAATTAAAAGTATAGAAATAGATGTATAATGGAGAGTAAATTATCTATAAAGCCGAGCGACAATTAAAATGCATTTGGAAGTGCAAATTGAATATTGAAAATGTCTGCCTGAAGATAGGAGGGGAAAAATACAAAACTGGGGAAGGGGTAAGGAAAAACGAATGGATATCATTTAGGGATTAATTCCTGGGACTACCTTTGTTGTCCTCTTTCATACAAGGGAAACATGCTAGACCACTAATAATTAAATAAGCTGCTTCAAATAATACAACAAAAGAAATGTTAACAAATACAAAATTGTCACCATAATTAAAATTTAACGTAATTATCTAATAATCCATATATAAAATATATGAGGATGAGATATTGTATTTTTGGCACTTGTCTGCATAAAATAATCCCAGGCCCAAACTTGTAAACCACCACACGAGTGGGTAATGTGTGGTCTTATGCCATAACCTAACACAAAACTATGTGTCTGAATTGTATGGCATGGGGTCAAAGGGATAGAATGTGTGTGTCTGTTAGTGAATGTATGTGGGTGTGCTAAGTTGTGTGAACGTATACAAATTGTTTGCGAGGATAACTCATAATCTACTGCACCAATGTGAACCAAATTGCTGGAGGGCTGTTGGGGTGAGCTTGTCTCTAAAAGGTTAGAGGTCAACGTTCAAGACAGCGTAAAACATTTTCTGCAGTAACCAGCTTTATTTAACAGTGACGACTTACCATACAGATGAGAAGTATAAGTAAAGATAGTATATAACCTTTATACCGTTATCTGTCTTTATGACATCACATTGTACACTACAAGGTTACTTTTTCAATATATTGGTGAAATCTTTGAAATGCAAAAACTCCAAAACAACATAAGATATCAACATGATTTTAACACCAATTTGTTTCTGTAACATTTCTATCGTAAAATACCTTTCAATGTTAATTTGTAACCAAATTTAATAACAAATAGAGTAGCTCTTAAACAAACTGAAATAATATTTCTATATTGATTATACAACAAGTAAATTGTAGTATTTTAAGTTAAAGTTTGACTTTTTTCACAAATATCAGTTCAGTATACATTACAAGTTTTCAAAGCAGTCAAAGCTACAATTAACTCTGCTTCTTCAAACTGTTTAAAAGCTTCAGGTGTACTTATTGTTAACTTAACCATATCAGTAAAATATTAGATGTAACTTTTCAGAAAACATCTCTAGAATTCCCACAATTTCTCTTTGTGATATATGAAAGGAGTAGCTCAGTGGTCAAGCATGTTTATCTTATATGAAAGAAGACTTTAATAGAAACAGAATGGTGAAGAAAGCATTCAAAAATCTTATTTCGTTAAGGAGATGTTTGAGTTTAAAGTTTGATATCATTTGTGTAGAAACGACTGAAATCAGATTAGTTATGATGTGGTAGCCTTAGATTCATCAACGTCTTCATGTATTCTATCATATTTTGTCCTACGATTTTGTGGCTTAAAAACCATGGGATATGTCAAAAAAGTGATAAAACTGAATCTACGAAAGGTATTTATAATATACCACCTGCAAAAAAAGTTTCAGGAAAAATAATTTAAATAGTAAAAACATTAAATAAACGTTCTTTAAAATACATAAAGACTATTGAGGAATCTAAGGCTGTGACATCATAATTAGTCTGATTGCAGTCGTTTCTACAGAAATAATACAAAACTTTAAACTTGAATATCTCCCTAACGGAATAAGATGCAATGCTTTTTTCACCATTTTGTTTCTTTTAAAGTCTTCTTTCAAATATGATGGACATGCTTGACTACTAAACTAATCCTTGAAAGACACAGATGCTTTTATCATAGGTTTTAAATGGAACCCGTGCTACCACCTTTTTGCTGTTAATTATGGTAGCACACAACTAATTAGGTATTATTATGCCAACCGAAACTGAGAACCTCCAGAGAATGGATAATACAAATATTGTGGGTAGCTTCCATTTTATGGGACAGGAATCGTGAACATTTCAGGGATGGGCAGAGAAGGATTAGACTATGCATGCCCAAAGTTGACAATATTTCCTTCACATATTTTCTTAGACAATCAGAAAATGTTTAATGGCGAACTATTTTACAACGGACCCATGCTAAAACTTGAAGCATTCGGTAAGAGTGCACTACATGTACAAAACGTCAGGTGGTCCCTTATTAAAACTGCCATCATTTGAAAAACATTTCATGGCACTTTTCAGTAAGCATCGCAAAAGTCACCCATTTTGGTACAAAAAGACCCCAAACGTTGATGATTTTATTATAGCTTTCAATGAGGCAAATAACTTGTTCCGTGCTACATGTAGCAAAACTTTGTGTATGCATAGTAGAAGTTCTCTTGAAGAGAAAGGTGTGGAAATTTCAATATATCTGATAGAAATAACATTAAACAAGCACAACAAGTGTGCTATTTCTGGTCCATATCAACCTGAAGAGCCACAAATTGGACATTTGTTCTGTAGATGTTGGCAGGTCTATGAAAAGGTAAGCTCCAAAAGCAGGTCAGGTGATTATGTCATTTTGCCAATAGGGAAGTATTCAGGTAAAAACATTTTATTTCGCCCAAAGTATGTGACTGAATGAAGTAAATAGGGAAAGGTGGGGAAGTGGGGCAATGTTCTTCTCTCTGCTTGATTTTAAGAGCTCTCCTTCGTGAGAAAAGTCTTTTCGTGGGTAAACAGAACTTAAATTCCATTGAAATACTAAATTTTGTTGGCATAAAAATTATAGCTGATTTTTTATTTTCCGCTTCCAAACCGTGTGATTTCATGCTATAATATGTAGCAATAGCGCAATTAATAGATCCAATCATATTTTCGCATATATTTGATAACTTATTGGTTATAAGCTGTATTCCTGCGGGTACGCCGCAAAGATAGCACTCATAATATATGCACATGTTTGTGGAAATCAATCGCTGCAAAATTCTTACCCCAAAGGAATACCAGTTTTTACTGTCTGACTGTTTTGTTGGTTTGAATGATGAAGCCTATGAGCATATCATATATGTAATTATATATTTGAGTTGTTACATATTACGCAAATGTATGCTAGCTGATTATGGGACCAAAATGATCCTGTGGAATTTTGGGTCATAAGCTTTGACTGTTTGAGAAAATTTAGTTCCACATGTACAGATCTCCCGCGATCTGGAGATCAAGTGATTGGGAGATCGAGAAATGCGCAGTGACCATAATTTAAGCTGTTGCTTGTACGTTCAACCGTTAATTTTTGTTCGATTTTGAAATTCTGTAATTCTCAAGTTGTATACTTTGCAAATGTTATTGAAATTAGTATTTCTGGTAATTTCAGCTTTTGCTTGTGACTAAAATGTTAAAATCTGCTCTTTAAAAAATTTTGCAATAATTTTTTTAAGATTACTTTGAAATTCTTTGGTAAAAGTCAAATTTGCGCTGACGAAAATGGAGAAAATAATTTCATCTTTCTCTTGGACCAGTAAAATTGAAATATTTCATGTATTTTTCTTACCTTTGGCTGAAATCTATTTTACCGTTATGTATTTCTTTAGCAAGAATTGCATTTCGAAAGATGCATTGTGGGTTATAATGATAAAAATCTCCCGATTGGGAGATCTCCCATTCTAGAGCGTGGACCGGACTGTTTAAAGAGATAGGATAAAGTTTGTGCCAATATACTTGACGAGATCTAATTCAGAAAAGTTTCATGGAGAAATGATTTTACTATGGACCCATACCAAAATATGGGTCATTTGGTGAGATTGCACAACACCTTTTAACTTCATTCTAAAAAAAGACCATCACCTAAGATGGACCCCTATGGAAATTACCATCATCCAAAACATATTAGATTTCAGAAAACATTGGAACTTTCTCTTTCCGGATAATAAAGACGCCGAGCTTGATGCTTTTACCATAGTTTTAAATGGGGCACAAAATGAGTTGTATGCTAGCTTCTGCCTGGTTATCTCCTAAGGCTTGCAGGACCTTAGGAGGAAGAAAAATTTGGCATCTTATTGTATTCAATAAAGAAAATTTAGTACCTAAACAAGGCACCATAATATTTTCATTATGATTTCAGCTATACAGATACTTCTGCCATCGTACCGTAGCCTTTGTGCGACTGAGCAACCTTTAGCCCTGGGCATCTGATTCGTAAAGTCAATTAGGGTTTGCAAACTCCTTTCTCTTTTTCATATTGAGTCTGCACGAAGAAAGTCAATCCACAAAAAACACAATTCTATCCCTATTGTATTTAGTTTGTTTTCTTCTATCAGTCTATTATGTCTACACGAGGTTTGCAAAACGTCAAATATGTTACTTATTTGTCTGTTTCTATAAACAGATTTCTATGTCACTTGTCGACAGACGTCAATTGAAATAACAACTTCATGACTTCCACGGACGTTTAAAGGAAAGGTATCGCCTCATAAATAAATTCAGAAATGAAAACCGCCGTCCTGGTAACATTATTTCTGGTTTCCAATTGTCCTTATTAATTGCGAAAAATCTGTCATGTTTTCGATAACAAATGTAGGTCTTTATGTTCGGTTTGGCGGATGTGTGATCGATAATATTGCAGATTTTTCGCAATAGGAAAATTTGAAAACGAGATGTGACGTTGCAAGCACGGTGGCGTTCGCTTCTGAATATATTTAAGGTACGAAACCTTTGCATTGAAAAATGTTGTAAGACACTGGAGATGGAGAGCCAGCGGGGGACAATCTCTACGACGCACACGTATATTGATGACCAGGACCGTAATTCTTATTTGAAAAGTAGGAAGAGGGGGAGGGGAGGGGGCATGGCCTCTTATCCAAAAAGTGGGGACAATTTTCCAAAAATGTTCTAAAATTAAAACTTCTGCTAAAAAGTGGGGTTGGACATCTTCCCTGTACCCCGGGAATTACGGCCTTAATGATAACGCTTTAACCAAGGACATAGCAAGGTTAAGCGATGCCATGGGCGCCACGAAAACCCCCAAACTCTTTGCAAAATAGGAACATACCATTTATATTGTTTAGGTGCAAGACATTAGTGAAAATTCGTTAACAAAATTGAATTGTCTTTTAAAAATTAAATATCAAAAGGCCATGATAGTGCGCAACAAATCGGTGAAACAAATGGCCATTGCACAGCGTTGTTTAATCTCATACACATGTTACATAAGTTTGCATTATATATGGCAACTGTTGTATGTACTACAAGGCGAACTGTAACGTTTTATTAACGCTATGTTATTTATTAAATGTCTATCACAATTCTTTGAAGGGGTGCACCAAAACACGATCTAAAGTTTTAAGTTCTTGCCATGCCCCTAATAATATTCTAGCAGGAATATACTTTACCATCAATTTCAGTGACAAAGTATAAGGAAAGAAATTTAAAGAAATACATCAAGATTTTGAGATTTCGCTCAGTCATATGTCGCAAATTTCGCAGGAATCAAAACTTGATTCAACCATCAAGCAAACACTGAACTGCTAAAAACGTTTTTTGTACTAAATTCAAAACATTATCACCTCAAAATTAAATTTATCTTTGCGACGTATAAAAGTGATCACCAAACACTTAAAGACAAAGTAGCCAAATATCTTCTTTTCTTTCCTGGATACAACCCTGAAAGCCAAAAAATTAGTCACAAATAGCTAATGGGCTAAAAGGTCGAAATTAATTTTTGCAATTTTTGCAGTGAATATTTGTGGAAATATCTTTGCAAATAATTTACAGAAAAATTAGTAGACAATAAAAAGATATGGATAATGAACAGTCCGGACAAAATTAAACTGAAACCATTTTCAAAATGACTGAAAATGCCTGTACAATACCTGAGCTGATAAAGACGTCAAATATCTGCAGTCGTTATAAGTTTTGTTTACATATTTTTTGATAGAAATGTACGTACAGAAAAATTAACTGCCATGATTTCCCTTTTAATCCAAAATGTGCAGAACAATGCATTAGTCAAGAATAAATTATTTAGACATTCTAAAAAGATGGGTTGCAAATACAAGGTTTTTTTTGCCGAAATAAAGAATAAAGCACATATTTCCTATCTACTTTAGATAGCACGGTCCGGTCAAAAAGAAGTTAATACTTTTTATTGTATTGTCCTGAATTCTCAAAAAATTTAATGTCATTTTTTTTTCGAAAAATATTATGACTTTCTTACGTACAATTATATTTACATTGACATTGACGATATTTTTACTCAATTAAATTTCTCAGACAGTCTTAAGTAAGCTTAAGAATGCTTTTTTAAGAATGTAGATAGTATTTTACTTTGTTTATGAAAGTTTGGGTCCGTCGATAAGGGGAAGGCAAGGTAATATTTACCACTCATTTCACCAACATTGAACGGGTGAACGGGTATGTCCCAACGAGTTTTGTCCAAGGTTGTAGATGTTTTCTTTAATTTTTCCTCATATTTAAAAAAATTCTCATTTTTTCTCATACTTCAAAAATTTCTCATACTCAGTGAGTTCTAAGTATCGCTGGGCAAAGATTTTATGCAGAGGTATTTCAATTTTGAAAATTATAACACTACATAAGGTCTTAATACCTTAGTATAAAAAGGCATTATGGGAAATATCGCTAAATAGCACTGTCCATTTCACGAGAGGTGCCTAGTTTTTGGAACTTTTTGGTTCCTTATTTTCGGACCTCTCCCTGACTGATATACGTCACGTATTAACATAAAGTTTTGTTCATCATTTTCTGCAAATTTAGATTATTCGTTAATAGTGAATATTAATGAAATAAATACGCGAATGATATCAAATATGCGAATGGTTTTCAGTTTATTCTTTCAATCGTTATTATTGCACAACATACGCTTGTATTGAACTGCAAAGATTTATAGATAAACTAATGAAGAAAAGGAGGAAAATGAATTCATTACAAAAAAAACCAAATTTAATTACGAATTTAGAAACAGTTGGTATTAATTTTCATATTTCAAATCTGAAACACTCTAAAACATTGACGTAATATTTTTAGTATGTAAGATTTACGTTTACTGAAGATTAATTTGTGTTGCGTACTTGTAGAAACAAAACTTACGATAGTTTTAACGTTATGCTTGCTGTAGTTAAATTTGGATAATATCTGAGAATCAAAAAATGCATTTATTTCCTTAAGAATAACTAGTATTGATTGACTTGCTGTTCCAGACAAAAGCGTTGACTACAAGTGAGCTCTGCTTTTAACATGTCAATTGAGCCCTTGGAATACCAAGTAGTTTTCGTCCTCTTACGAGAGCAGTTGGACCAGCGCATGTAACTCCTTGGTATTGTATCACTCCTGGCTTTTGGTTATCGTAGTCTAGTAAATGCATGCTGCTACAATCACAAGCCCAAGGATTCTCGTAAATATGAACTTCTTGCGCAGTTGTCAGTGGGTCAAATACCTTTGCTGGTAACCTTTCTATTTGGTTGGTATCGATACGAAGGACTTTCAGATTGTCCAATTGGTCAAAGCTATCCGCTTTTACATCCGTCAAAACATTATCGTACAGGAAGAGGTGTCGTAGCTCTTTGTTGTTATTGAATGCCCTGCTTGGAATTGATGTTATCTTGTTTCTGTTCAACTGCAGATATCTTACACTCGGGACATTTTCCAAAGCCTTGACGGGGACATCTTCAATAAGAGTTTCGTAGATGTGAAGTTGTTCCAGATTTCCCTGTCCAATAAATGCATCATCGTCGATCTTGGTGATTGGGTTGTGATTGATATACAAGGTGTGAAGATTTGTGTTGAACTGGAAAGCTCTAGCATTAACTTCTGTAATATCATTTTCGCACAGATTTGTGTATCGAAGGGAGGGTAAGTCAACGAAAGCTGTCTCCGGAACACTTGTCAGCTTGTTGAAGTGGAGATAAAGGGTCTGAAGACTACCTAGAGCAAAGAATGGTCTGCCCTCAACAGATGCTATTGCATTCTCTTTTAAATCCAAAACTTCTAAAGCGTTATTGGCGTCGAAAGCGCGATCTTCGAGTGTCGTTATTTCATTTTGAGCCAAATACAACTCTTTCAAACCACTTACTTTAGCTAGACTAGTACGTGGTACCTCTGTAAGCTTGCAGTGTTGAAGGACCAACTTATCGAGGCTAGCTAGTCCACGGAACGCGTTGTTGTCAATATTCTGAAGCTTGTGAGTATTTGTTAGGTCCAGCACTTTGAGATTGCTAAGGCCGATGAAAGCATCTGCATCGAGAGATGACACTAAAGATGTTCCCATTTTAAATACAGTCAAAGTGGGCGCAACCAATTGAAGTGCAATAGTTGGAACTTCGGTGAGATCGTTGTTGTCCAAGTTCATCTCTGTAAGACTAGGAAGTCCCCTGAACGCATTATTGGTGATATGAGTCACCGAATTATCATTAATTTCAAAAATCTCCAAGCTCCTCAAGTAATTAAGTTCGTCATTTCCAAGTGATGTAATAGAATTGTGGCCCAATCGGAGTGTTTTCGTGTCGGTGGGGATACCAGTTGGTATGCTCGTCAATCCCAGGTTCATACAGTCGACAACAGCATCATTCTTGCACGTACATTTCGAAGGGCATGCTGCAGTGGTCCCGTAGACGAAACAGGTCAGAAGAAGAAAATACGTCAACATTTTCTGTAGAGAAGAAAGGGAAGGAAAATTGTGTGTACACTTTGCCAGGAAGAAAGAGGTGCTGAGTAAAATAAAATGGTCGACTTTGATTTTTTTTAAAGGTATTACGAAAAAAGGGGGATAATCTTTTAGAACCGAATTTCGTCTGTGCGATTTTAGTACTCATTCTATAAGCCTTGTTCTGCCTATGTCACCCCTTTGTTTAGGCTTTGTATACTTGTAGTATCGATGGGTCAAATTCTTCTCAATGAAAGGGGGGTGTAGCGGGTGTAAGGCTTGGGTAAGGCTTGGTTAGGGTTTTATATTTGTTGGTAGGTTTTCCTACACCATCTATATTACAAAGTTTTACAAAATTGTACACATTGTTTTAACAATGAAACATTCGTAGTATGAAGGTGGAAAGCATTTGATTAAGTACAGCTGGAAAGTTTGTGGAAAATAAAGAAATTTGAGGGAGACCAGATAAAGTAGTAAACATGGTAAAAGCACTTTACAACAACTTTGAATGTGCAGTACCCATTTTGTGTGGAACAGGTAACAGTGGGAATTTGTAACATCCTAAGCATATTCAACTGATAAGTCAGTGGAAACGTTAAGTCAAGATTTATGTTTAGAATAGATATCAAAACCTCAAAAATCCCTCAAACTTTTTTTCTTTTGTTCAAGTACAAAAGAGCAAAATGGATACACAGGCACGTAACCAGAATTTTAAAGGGGGAGGAGCCGACCTCTATGGAAAATAATTTTTACCCGAGTGAACTATATGTAAAGCGGAAAACTCAGAAGCATAACCGTTACAATGATAACAAAAACGTCCCCCTAAAATTGACATTCAGCAAGGGGGCGGGGGAGCCGCTGCTTCCATGGCTCTTCCCTTGTCTACGTTCCTGTGGATACATAGTTTAGAGCACAGGGGGGTAGGGTACTTGGTCCCAGATGTTGGGCAACCAGGAAAGCAGAAAACTAAATAAATAAGTTGGCGAAACAACTGGGTAAAATCAAACTCTTGTGATTTAGGCCTAATGCGTCGTCTCTATCACACTTAGATAAAGCAAAAAATGAGTGCATGGCTCAGAGTCATGTACTAGGGTTATATGACTTAATGCACCTTTGCTTGCCTATTCCAGGTGCCTGCAGCACTAGCCTAAATGAAACCCAAAACTTTCAAACTGAAAGTTGTACCCACTAAATTATTCCTGAAGATAGTACGGAACTAATAATTTGTCCCATTGATGACTATGATAAAGGGTAAAGTTTGGGGTATTTTTTGTGCCAGAATGTTATAGATTTGTAATCTTTTGTGATGTTTTCAAAAAAGTACCATCTAATATCTCTCGAATGAGGGTGCTTTCAATATGGTCACTAGAAGTTTTGGCCTTTTTTTTAAGCTAAGAGAGAAGAGGTGTTATAAACCCTCACCATATCACTCAAATTTTGGTATGGGTCGATAGTAAAGTAATTCTCCATAATATTTTTACTGAACAAATCTCGCTAATTTTGGATATGTATTGTCAAGACCAATCCTTTCTCTACCATTTTTGAAATTTTCAACTTCTCAGCTTTTTGTCCCAAAACATCAGAACTCCTGAATATATTTGTATTAGCCTTTTCTCATTTTTGAATGGCGGAGTGAGACCTGATTAGTTATGTGCTACCTGAAGAAACTATCCAGCTCACAAGTCATGTGATAAGGACAACCTATTCAGAGAATGACCAAATCTAATAACCTACTCTGCGTAAGGGTAGCACGGAACTAATTATTTGCCCCATTGAAGCCTATGATGAAAGAGTCAAGTTCGGGATCCTTTTCGTACCAGAATATTATGGATTGGGATCTTTTGTGATGTTTTCCAAAACGTACCATCTAAATAGGGGATTACCAGAGGTTTTCACCCTTTGGCTGGAGTGAAGAGGTGTTATACAGCCTCACCAAATCATTCAAAAATGGGTATGGGTCCAAGGTAAAATAGTTCCCCATGAAACTTTTACTGAAACAAATCTCATCAAGTTTGGATATGCATAGTCAAGACGTATCCTTTCTCTACAATTAATGAAATTTTTAACTTCTCAGCTTTCTGTTCCATGACAAAAATATTTTTATTAGCCTTTTCTCTGAGGGTCCTCATTTTTGGATGGCGGAGTGCTACCTTATTGGTTCCGTGCTACCGTCAGAGAATGAACAAATCTAATAATCTAGTTACTCTGCGTAAGGCAGCAAGCTTATGAATGACAATTTCCACACGTTACATCTAGTATTAAAGATGAGGTACACTTATTGTGCATGTCACACAACAAAAAGGTCAGTTCAGGACAGCTTTGGAAATATGCAAAGGTGAACGTAGTTTCACTTAACTTATCCCGGGGTAATATTTCATGCAAACCAAGGTTATGCCTTAATACTCAAAAAGTATCACTATTTTTACCTGAAGAACTATATTTACAATCGGCCGAGAAAAAAAAAATCTTTTTCTTTTAAATAATGTTTGTGAGAAATTTGCTAGGAAGATAAGAGACGACCTCACTTGTCCAAATTAGGTTAGTTACGAACAATTTTAATATTTTGAAAGGAGACTTAACAAGCGAAAGCATTGTAGATGTAGATCCGCTGCTTGTGATTAAAAAAGATTAACCGATTCTTGATTCACTTGAAAAAATGTTACCGGAATAGGTTAGAATATACAGATACGATCAGTTGTTAAACAAGGTATTGGAAATAGGGAATATAAAGTTTTCTAGAATCTTATCATTTCAAAGGAATACTAGTTCAATTTAAAACTCAATTGGCTAATAAGGCATATAATCTTGAGTTTCTATACCCAGTTTGTGCTAAGAGAATACCCGTACAGGACTCTCAATAGACGGGACAACAGTCCACCACAGGTTTCCTTCCTAACCGAGACTGGTACACATTTCACATATGGGTAAACTCAAGCAAGTGGGATATATTATCTTGTCCAGAGACACAGCTCAGCGCTGTGGATGGGATTCGTTTTCAGTACTTTTGAATACGACACTGACGCCATAACCACTGGGCATAGCACGCCCTTTCCGTTAAAGGGACTATATTAGTCTAACTCGTGGTATAAATTCAAAATTTAAATTTCGGTAGAAATTTGAACTAGTAAATGACATCAATTCTTCATATTGTTGTGAATTTCTATTGAAATATTTTGTGCGATTGTTTGACCAATAAATATGTCAAGAAGGTATTCAAATATCCCAGAGGTTTTACCACTTTTTGTACACCATTTGTAACTTTTGAAAAAATATTTTAATTTAACAAAAAGCTCAATTAATGAATAATCACTGAAATTATAAAACATTGTTAAGAGAATGAGTATTTGAGTAAGTCATTTTGTTACGGAAGGCTACCATGCAAAACATTACAGCAAAACTTAAAATCATAATATTACACTGACACGCCACTTTTTGGATACAACCACTTCAATTGTTCAGCTCATGTCAAGTTAGTCAAATCACCAAAAATATATGTTTTTGCATTTCTATATTGATTGGTTACAAAAGTAAAAGCTTAATATAAAATGGCGGGATTGAATGGAGTCAATCCATATTATTATAACGTAGCTGGTGTTCCGACTTTCAGCTCAAAATTGCGGAGTATGTCAAAAAGTTTTACTTTTGTAATTTTAAGAGCCTTGAAATGATTGTTTGCTACAAGTTCGCTTTCCCCAAAATGACCAGCTAAAAACATCTAAAGAAAAAGCGATAATAACAATTCATACATTAATTTTGTTGAACAATTACTACTAATGCTACAACCTATAGCTTCGCCTGACGCTCCACATTAAAGAGGGTGAAAAAATAAAATAAAGATAAAGAAATTGTCTCACCTCAATAGTATTTCTTCAAAAGATTTTCTTTGAAAGGTATCTCAACTTTCTACACGAACAGTATGACTCAGCAGAGGCGACTCAATAGGATGCTTCTCATCAGAGAATGTTAGCGTCTACCGAACTCATGAATTGTCGGTCCTTTTATTACATAAAATTCCATCCATCACTGTCATTTATTATCAATGTTTTGAACATCTGTACATTTTCTTTTGTTTTTCCACGTAAATGTCTGAAATTACATTATGATAACGGAACCACGGGTTTATCTATACTAAAAAGATATATGACGTACTTTGGCTCGGCTTGATTAGAACATTTTTCGCTTTAATTTACCTTTTTCGTTTTTCAAGAAATACATTTGCTGAAATATTTTGAAAGTGCTGCTATTATACTCTAGCTGGGAGGGGTAGGGGGTCTTACAGCAGGTTATATTATAGTTCTGCTTAAAATGAAACACCAATAGTTTTTTTGTGTTCTATTACTGAAACAATACAGCCAACGAATTTCTAAACGGTATTGATTGCCATGATCTCAAAAAATGCATGGGCATGTTATAAACGCACATTATGATTTATCAAAAGCAACAATGATGATATTGGCGTAAGTAATAAAAGTGTCTTATTTGGATTCAAATAGTTTAGCCATGGGCGGGATTTACCTACCGAAAGAGGTGGTGCAAAAGTGGCAGGGGAGCACAAAAGAAACAAATTCTGAAAAAAGTGGGAGGGGAAGTGCCCCTCAAATCCCGCTTGTAGGTTTAGCATTTAAAGAGGGAATCTCCTCTCAGTAAAAGCTGTAAAATTGCAATGTATATATCTTTGACGTCACATTGTATGGCATATTCAAAATAATTTATAGCGGATCCATGGCCCGACGTTCTATACTTCGCACTCACCAATATTTTGCAATTTTAATGCTGCTGCAAAGCTCCGCCCTGCA
>JAIGNY010003647.1:627500-682500 GCA_020152595.1 Chiridota heheva | reverse complement strand
AATCTAAGACGTATTATTCTATATCTTGATCATCCTGATCATTGTATATATTTTCGCAAACTTTTGAACATACCCGACACATTTTGATACCTGTTGACCTCTATACAGTTTTATTATTTTTGCTAAAATTTTAAAAAAGCTCATAGCAGTACACTTGAAAACAGATCGGCAGAGTGAAATTATTCTGGCAAGGATGAATTCAATGCTAGTATAGGTAATGGGAGAGTTTCTTGACATCGTGACACACTGATCCAAACATACCTTCATTTAAAAATTCGTCCTTTTAAACACGGACGTGCTTAATTTGACACAGACTTTTGGAGCACCATCGAAGGCCATTCAATTAACGTCTTGCTCATATATCATATAATCAGCTAGCCTCCCAGTTAGTGAAATTGTGTCATTATTCAATATTTAAGCATCATTGGGTTATCATAATTTGGGTTAAATTAGGTTAATTTAATTATCATACTTTCTTACCTGCTTTAATTTTGAAATTTGATGCATAAATCGTATAAATAGTTCAACAAGAATGGAGTTGTTTTAACGGGGCTGATTTTGTCATGAGCGCATGGATGGAAATGTATAAAACAAACTCAGTCATAGCTAAATCATATTTGCTTGCTATAAACGTCTTATAAGACAAAATACATGCTCTTATAAGACTTTTAGCAAGCAAATCATATTTGCTTGCTAAAAGTGTATGAGACAAAATACATGCTCTCATAAGACTTTTAGCAAGCAAATCATATTTGCTTGCTAAATGTCTATAAGACAAAATACATACACTCATAAGACTTTTAGTAAGCAAATCATATTTGCTTGCTAAAAGTCTATGAGACAAAATACATACTTTCATAAGACTTTTAGCAAGCAAATCATATTTGCTTGCTAAAAGTGTATGAAACAAAATACATACACCCTATGACTTTTAGCAAGCAAATCATATTTGCTTGCTAAAAGTGTATGAGACAAAATACATACTCTTATAAGACTTTTAGTAAGCATTTCATATTTGCTTGCTAAAAGTGTATGAAAAATATACATACACTCATAAGACTTTTAGCAAGAAAATCATATTTGCTTGCTAAAAGTGTATGAGTCAAAATACATACACTCATAAACTTTTAGCAAGCAAATCATATTTGCTTGCTAAAAGTGTATGAGACAAAATACATACTTTCATAAGACTTTTAGCAAGCAAATCATATTTGCTTGCTAAAAGTGTATGAAAACAAAATACATACACCCTATGACTTTTAGCAAGCAAATCATATTTGCTTGCTAAAAGTGTATGAGACAAAATACATACTCTTATAAGACTTTTAGTAAGCATTTCATATTTGCTTGCTAAAAGTGTATGAGAAAACATACATACACTCATAAGACTTTTAGCAAGAAAATCATATTTGCTTGCTAAAAGTGTATGAGTCAAAATACATACACTCATAAACTTTTAGCAAGCAAATCATATTTGCTTGCTAAAAGTGTATGAGACAAAATACATACTCTCATCAGACTTTTAGGAAGTTAATCATATTTGCTTGCTAAAAGTCTATGAGACAAAATACATACTCTCATAAGACTTTTAGCAAGCAAATCATATTTGCTTGCTAAAAGTGTATGAGTCAAAATACATACACTCATATGACCTTTAGCAAGCAAATCATATTTGCTTGCTAAAAGTGTATGAGACAAAATACATACTCTCATAAGACTTTTAGCAAGAAAATCATATTTGCTTGCTAAAAGTGTATGAGTCAAAATACATACACTCATAAACTTTTAGCAAGCAAATCATATTTGCTTGCTAAAAGTGTATGAACAAAATACATACTCTCATCAGACTTTTTAGGAAGTTAATCATATTTGCTTGCTAAAAGTCTATGAGACAAAATACATACTCTCATAAGACTTTTTAGCAAGCAAATCATATTTGCTTGCTAAAAGTGTAAGTCAAAATACATACACTCATATGACCTTTAGCAAGCAAATCATATTTGCTTGCTAAAAGTGTATGAGACAAAATACATACTCTCATAAGACTTTTAGCAAGAAAATCATATTTGCTTGCTAAAAGTGTATGAGTCAAAATACATACACTCATAAACTTTTTAGCAAGCAAATCATATTTGCTTGCTAAAAAGTGTATGAGACAAAATACATACTCTCATCAGACTTTTAGGAAGTTAATCATATTTGCTTGCTAAAAGTCTATGAGACAAAATACATACTCTCATAAGACTTTTAGCGAGCAAATCATATTTGCTTGCTAAAAGTGTATGAATCAAAATACATACACTCATATGACCTTTAGCAAGCAAATCATATTTGCTTGCTAAAAGTGTATGAGACAAAATACATACTCTCATAAGACTTTAGCAAGCAAATCATATTTGCTTGCTAAAAATCTATGAGACAAAATACATACACCCATAAACTTTTAGCAAGCAAATCATATTTGCTTGCTAAAAGTCTATGAGACAAATATATACTTTCATAAGATTTTTAGCAAGCAAATCATATTTGCTTGCTAAAAGTCTATGAGACAAAATACATACACTCATAAGACTTTTTAGCAAGAAAATCATATTTGCTTGCTAAAAGTGTATGAATCAAAATACATACACTTATAAGACATTTAGCATATATATGTATGATATACATATATATATATATATATATATATATATATATATATATATATATATATATATATATATATATATATATATATATATATATATATATATATATATATATATATATATATATATATATATATATATATATATAAATATATAAATATATATATGTATATATATATATATATATATTTATATATATATATATTTAAATATATATATATATATATATATATGAATATACATGTATCTATATATAAACATATATATATATATATATATATATATATATATATATATATATATATATATATTTATATATGTATATATATATATATATTATATACATATATATATATATATATATATATATATATATAAATATATATATATATATATATATATATATATATATATATGTATATATGTATATATATATATATATATATATATATATATATATATATATATATATATATATATATATTATATATATATATATATATATATATATAAATATATATATATATATATATATATATATATATATATATATATATATATATATATATATATATATATATATATATATATATATATATATATATATATATTTATAAATATATATATATATATATATATATATATATATATATATATATATATATATATATATATATATATATATATATATATATATATATATATATATATATATATATATATATATATATATATATATATATATATATACAATTGCAGGGCATAGATACATATTTTCACTTAATGCATCGAGAGTCACTAAAGGTTGAATCGAAGTTTATCTAAGAATTTCCAGGAATACATTTTAAATCTTTTTTAAAAGTTGCCAAGTAAAAGTGTTATCAATGGTATAACTGTACCTCCTCAAACACATAATTCTGAACAAATGAGAAACAAAACTTTTATTCAAAACATCAAATGAGTAGACCAATTGGTAATTCTTCGGAACCTCTGAAACTATAACTTAAAGGTTGCAGCCAATCTTCATACTAGTTGCGGGGCTTGACTATCTAAATGGAGTTGCGCAACAAAAATATAACTCACCGATTATATGCGCTGTACTAATAAAAGCTCCCAAAATATTGAATACAACTTTTCTTACAGGAATATTGTCGTGGTAAATATGTATGTTATGTGATAGGGGACAATTACAGAACCAAATCAAATTAGTGAGCAAAAAGATGTTGATACCTTATTTGTACCGAGAGTTATTCTAACTGTCTGGTCAAAGTTCTGAGAGGCTAATGTATAAACGCCGTGTACTCAGCTACATGTGACATAATATCTACACCCTCGTTAAAGTTTGTAGATTATGCAATCTGTAATATATTCTATAAAATATACTTTTCTAAACAAATCCTTTTTGGTACATGTATGGATCGATGAGCAAAACATGAGTTTAAAAGAAAGTCCCCAATCGTCTCAATTTATTTTAAAGGAACCTTTTTTTTTTTTTGATGCCAAGATAATTGGACAATATTTCTATTATGATTAGGACAAATCAGAAACTTTATGTTCATGATTTGACAAAATCATATAATTGAGGCAGAATTGGACATTGTTTTCACAATTAATGTGCAATAGACAGGCGCGTAGCCAGAATTTTTTTAACGGGAAGGGGGGGGGCCTAGACCATCAGCCCTTGGTGAAGTTTGCCCTATTGTAACTGCGCTACGCACGCACCATTATGGGTTGGCGTGTAACCGTATATGGAGGAAATTTTTGAAAAACGCCCCCTAGACTTGCAGGAACTACCCCCCAAAAATGGGAGAAAGTGACAATATTTTCTTCAATTTTAGTCAGTTTCCCCTGATAAAGGTTCCTTTACCCTCTCCAATGACGAAATGATCGATTTAAGTCCCCTTGTTCTCGCATTTTTTCTTAGAAATAAAAAACAAAACCTAATAACAAAGGAAGTGGTTTTTTCATCTTTCAGAAAAGTGTGCCTGAAAGTCTGGGGGTATTTACCCCAAGGTTCTCCTGTAACTACGCTACGCGCAGGCGCGTACCCAGGATTTTTTTCTATCGGGGGGTAGGCCTGGACCATCGACCCATTTTTAGAGAGAAAATTAATTCCTGTTTTATAGTATATACCGCAACTTGTGTGCGGGGGATCATGAGGCCGCTAGGATGCGTCTTATGATTATAGATGTAAGAGGCAATCATGGCAATGATGTTAATATTTGGAACCTGGGGCATAAAAACAATGAAGAGTGACGTCACATACATCCACAGTCGTCAATGTTCATGGTTATAAACATAACTGTTTCGCACAAATACCTACTTGATATACTGATAACAAATTACAAAATCTTGCATGTTTTTTTTTTGTTCCTTTATTTACGATCTGACGATTAAAACACTGTTTTAATACTCACTATGATAAAAGCATTTTATTTTAGAAATATCTGAAAGTCACACCACGGATTTTGCTGAGAGGACAAATAGACATAAGATTAAAAAAAAGACTTTCACACTGACTGTCTGGCAAATCGATGACACCACTAACTAACATACAATTTTTTCAAAATGAAAGTCCTCCTTTTTTTGCGAAGGAGTGCCCCCCTTCCGCTCTGGCTACGCGCTTGGCAATATATACTATAAATAATCAATAGATATAGGTCTGTAGGTAAGTCCATAACAATTCATTTTTGCCCTCAAACGTTACTTAGTTGTTCAACTCAACTTTGTTTGCTAATTTTAGATTTATTTATATTTAAATCTTTGGAACCAAACATGATATTCTGATTACAGCAGCTATTATCTTCCAAAAAGTAGGCGACTGGTGTCAAAGAGAGTGCGGTGGAGCACTATACCCCTTCTTATAGAGGTTAAAATTTAACCAAATGATATAGAATGCTATTTTCCCAATTGTGATTTGAATACGAATTTGCTAAAATTCCACTTTGTGACTGGACAGACAACTTATATTCTTAAGGCACTTCATAATGTAAATTCATAGACATGACGAGTTTGTATTGGTTTATGAAATTGTACAGCACTTCAACTGATGTTGTCACTACACTTGTGTAGACGTTTACAAAGCATCAAGACTAAATCTACAATGCAAATAGCTATACCAATCAAATCTACATCTGTCATTTTCAAGTAAACCTGTAAATACACGATTTGAGGTTAAGATTCCTTTGATTTTTGTTTAACACGCAATCTGAATGTCTTGTTCATGTTAGGAGAGGGAACATCTAAAATGTTGTCTAGACGAGTGAGACATCACTTTCTACTTTGCTGTTGAATGTGCAACATTCGGTAGTCAGGCAAAGCCAAGGCACGAGCAACCTTATCTACATTTGTTTCGTTCGAGTAGATCACGTTATTTGTCAGTGTGGATCACGTCATATTTCTGTATACACCAAGTCAATTTCTTCTGCTGTCTTGAAGTTACAAGTGGTAATTGTGTTCACTTTTTTTGTTATTACAGTCTAGAAGTCTATGTGTATTATGTTTGCAGTAAAAAGAGGTTGCATTCGTTAAAGGTTCAAGACACATCTCAATACACAACCAACATATCCACAAACCTTTTCATCAGAGTCAATCACGTCATTTGTCTGTCCCAAGTCAATTTCAACTGTTGTCTTGAAGTTACGACTGGTAAATTAATTTGTGTTCGTTCTTTCTTTTAAATGGAAGTCTACAAGACAATGTATATTATCCTTGCAATAGTACGAACTAAATTCGTTTTTTTGCGGGAGGATGGATGTGAATATTTTAAATGAATTTTCTATTTTGCTTACTTCTTTATTTTCGAGTCTAAATTGGCGGTATACGTATTGATTCATCTTGTGTTCAACGTCTTCTGCTATCTTGAAGTTACAACTGGTGAATTAATTCTTGCTCATTATTTTTAAATTAGTCTATAAGACTACATTTATATTATGTTTGCAGTAAAAAATACCTTAGATTTTGGTTGTGAATTTGGAAACCTCAACATATAACCAACCATATCTACACATTTTTTTTATCATAGTTAACCACGTCATTTGTCTGTATCAACCAAGTTATTTTGTTCTGCTGTCATTTTATTAGATTATAGTTTACAAGACTATGTATGTTATCCTTGTAATAGTACAAATTATAATCGTTTTATTTGCGGGATGTTGGATGTGAAGATATGGAATGAATTTTCTATTTTGCTTATTTCTTTATTTTCTGTTCAAAATTGGCTGTACACGTATTGACTCATTTGTGTGGCTTGTTGTAGAATTAATCTATCCGTTTATTGACCCATTTTTGCTACTTGCTTTTTCTTGAAAGAAATGGAAGATTAAACGTTCTCTTAAATCTTTAATTTTAAAGAATTATTAGCAATACAAGATAAAGTTCTTAACAAATTCTTTTTTGTATTGAATGCAACAGAACACGAGACAAAAATTAACAAAAATTAGCTATCAATCAGTTTGCCATCCGTTTCCAAAAGAATATCTGAAACGGAACAAATTTGCTTTAATACCACCTGTATCTAAAATAGCCGCCATGTTTTAGCATTTACGAGTGAATAACTAATCAATTAGCTAAATAGTTCTTGTCTATATGTCCTGTTATTTATTATGAGGGATTTTACACCCATAAGTTTTACGTAGCTTATTTTTGCAAAATCTACTCACCCACTTTGTCTTTATTTGTTAATCCATGTTACTCAATCGTACGAACTCACGAAGTTTAAGAAATCGATATATTTTTTTCAAGCTCTTCCTTATTTCATTTGATGAATATTAATACTTTGTCCTTTTTGGCTGGAATACAGTTTTCGGTGAAAATTTTCAAGACATTAAGGCTGCAACGATGTCATAAGTGTTTTCCAAATGACTCGTGTAAGTGTGTTGTTTAGAAGCGACATTACGGCCTCGCTCTTTTTACAATTGTTAATGCGATTTATTCCAAACTGATTCATTTGTTTCACTACTTCATAACATGTTTTACAAGTTGTACCACTACACTCTTATTTCACTTATGTACGAACATATCCATTTTGGTTACTTTTCACTACTAAGACTTTTAAGGAATATCGTGATATTCCTTCTAATCTTAGTTTAGTGTTTTCTATTTAAAACCGCTGAATGTTTGACTTGAATGTCCCATTACGAAATAGGAAGATAATTTTCTATTAATAAAATATGAACCGGTAAATACTTCTCACATAAAAGAGCATTTAATTCTGAGCAATACAATCTTAAATTGTCGCAATAGCACTTAAAGTTACGACAAGACAAAGTTTGTAAAGCATTGCAGTATGTGTAAAAGTGATGTATGAACACGAATACATATAAAATTATTTAATATGATTTTTTATATTTCTCAAATTCCGTTTTACTGTTAAATCTGGGGCAAGGTTATAAAATATCCAATTTCCTGTTCACTGTAGCCAATTTCTCCGATCTAATTTTTTGGGAAGGATAGAAAAGCAATAACTTAATATGAGCAATGTTGTAGATAAGTTGCTGTTGTTGTTACCTATCCATATACCATTAATGTACGAAACTCCCACGTAATGAGAAAAACACAACTGTACCGTCCACATGCCCAAATCGTTAATCCAAGTACGAAATCTTTGTGATGTCAAATTGAAACAGAAGCTACGACAAGTGGACTTTGGATCGCACATTGTCACTTGTCCAGAAGTGACCGTTATTATTATACAGTAATAAATCAATGCTTAAAAGATAAGAATAAAAACATGATACAAGAAACGTTAAACAAATCACACAACGAAATCTACAGTTGTATAATCGTGGGGCATGTAAAGGTATTTCACAATAACGCCCACTCTTTTGTGTTGGAGGGAAATCATGGCAAATTAAGACGCAGATGTATAGAAAAAGATTTCAATCTCATGTTAAAAAAAAAAAAAAATATTTCCATTTCATCACACAAAAATGATACAAGATAATTGTAGGTTTTGTTAAAAATATCAAAAGTATAATTATTCGACTGATTGCAAAGAAAAGAAGGATAATTTTTGAAAAAATACGATAAACATGTAGGAGCAAGCCACAGTAATTAGCGAAAAACTGCCCTCCAAGATTTCAAGATAACGTGCATGAACAGATGAAAGCGCGTGTGACGTCACTTGGGTTACCCATATAGATGATGTCAACAAGTACATGCTTGAAAAGATTAAATGACTCACCAAACCAGGCCCGTAGTTAGGAATTTGAAAGAGGTGTTTGTTTTTCGTACAAAACTGAGGATAACAAATCTTGAAATTCCGGGTACTTAATATTTCATTAGATTTCAAAAGGGCACTTTCTCACAAAAGGTAATTTAGTAATTTAAAAGGGAATTCGTTAAACCTTGAAATTCCGGGTGCCTATTATATTTTTAGATTTCAAAATGCCACGTTCTCAATAAAAGGGGGGTTTGTTCGCTCGGACAAAGAATCGTTTTGGGGAAACAAAATTGTTGAAGATAAACTTATTTGCGGAATGCGCATTTTTCCCATTTATCTCCCGATAGCTTACTGATGAATATAAAAGTGTCAAGACTCTGTGGTGCAAGTAGACAAATGTCGGTTATCATTTACAGGAATATTGGACACTCATCCTATAAAAATAAACATTTTAAACATCTGATGTTATATACATCCTACATCAGCTCACATGTTGCTTCAATATAATTGTACAGAAAGACTAAGCAATATAAATCAAAGTAAAAGTTAGATTTTTTCACCTGTATTTTCTTTCCTAGAAATGGCAAGCACATCAAAGACTTGATGATATCTTACTTAATATGTCTATTTCGCATAATTTTCCTTATATTCCAAAAAACAGTATGGAGAACATATAAAAAAGGAATTGCAAAAGATCATTTTCTGTAGCTTGAAGTTGAAATACACAATACCAAGAAACCTGAGAAATTACGGTCTAAATTTACCAAAGAGTTTTGCGTGCCTATTTTACACCATTCTCCGCAATGTTTATGTTTGATACCTGGAATTTAAAGTAATAAGCTTATAATCACTTAGTTGACATTATTCAATATTCTTCAAAGAGACTATTGTTATCCACTCTCTTTAAATGAGTGATTTTCAATCTTTAAAGATATGCATCATACATATACACCACAATCCAATGTTTCCGATTGGTCGAAGTATTTACACCAGCACCGCCAAGCCAATCAATTATCGCCGCGAAATTGACGTCATAGAATGTAACAGTGACGGATCAAGCAATTTCCTTGAGACGAGCTTCCTTCTTTGATAACAAGACAGATATCAAAATTGTTGAAAATCCGGTCTATCTTGTGGCTATCTGTTCAAGATAATACATAAGCCTATTTATATCAATCTTTAAATATAGTACCACCACTAATCACCAAATTCCTTTTTCTCTCAACAGATTGATTAAGATGTTGAAATTACTGTTTCTGCTTATTTGCCTGTTTGGTACCGCTTTTGCGTGCCCAGAAAAATGTGCCTGCAAGAAACACGACACCATCATTGACTGTCAGTCTGTTGGATTTACAAACGTTCCTGAGGGAATTCCGTCAACCGCTGTTACCCTAAAACTTGGGCACAATTTGATCACATCAATAGGTGACAACGACCTGGCGGGTTTAACAAACCTGGATAAATTGGACTTGAAAGATAATGGATTGCAAAGCATCAGTCCAAATGCATTCAAAGATCTTTCCGGTCTCACTGAACTCAACCTTAACGCCAATGAATTTACTGACCTTCCTGTTGAAGCATTACAATCTCTATCATCTCTGAATGCCCTGTTTTTTCGCTCAAATGACTTAACGTCACTTCCGGCTGACGCTTTTGGAACATTGATTGATTTAGTAACCTTAGACATTGCAAATGCCAAAGAAATTGAAACCATTCACCCTGAAGCCTTTCACGGATTAACCAATCTGGAGAAATTGTACTTTTCGAACTCCAAGCTTTCTGAAATGCCGGATCTTTCTTATCTTGTAGAGCTGAGAGAACTGTACCTCGAGAAAAACCGCATCACTAAAATTGTAGACTACAATTTCGTTTACAATACAAAACTGGTGATTCTGTCATTGTCAGACAACCTCGTCACAACGGTGAGTCCAATGGCATTTAGCGGTCTAGATAACCTTCAGGTTCTGGATTTGGGCATCAACGAGCTGTCCTTGGTTCCGGTTGAAAGTCTTGTACATCTACCGGCCCTTAAAGAATTATACTTCTATGAAAATGACATCTTCCAGATTGATGACCAATCTTTTCTAAGCAACGGTAATCTTGAGATCTTAGACTTAAAAAAGAACGCGATCGCAACTGTTTCGAGCAGACCATTTCTTGGCTTGGACAAGGTAACTACTCTTTACATGCAGAAAAACCAACTCACGGAGATCCCGCAAACTGCATTCGAAGATTTGCCTGCGTTAGTTTACACAAATTTGTGTTCTAATGACTTCGTGGAAATTCCGGCAAATTCATTTCAGTACAACAATTTGTTGCATACTTTATACATCAACCACAATCCTCTGGAACGAATTGACGATGATGCATTTTTCGGATTGTATAATCTGGAACAAATACACATTTACGTGACAAAGATTACCGAAGTCCCAGTGGAGGCACTGAAGAAACTGCCCATGCTTTCGTACGTCCAGCTAAATAGGAATCGAATCACGGCAATTCCAGACAATGCATTCGCGACAAACACAGCCATTAAACATTTGTTTCTGTATCAAAATGCTTTAAGCGACGTCAACGCAGACGCATTTAATGGCCTTTCGAAGCTGAAGGTTTTGCGTCTTGACGGTAACCAGCTAAAGAAGATACCATCTCATACATTCGATTCTTTGACGTCATTGGGTGAGCTTCATTTAAATCACAATCACTGGCTTTGTGATTGTGAGCAGTTGTCTCTTATTGGTTACCGTGATGCACATCCAGGTGTGATTTGGAAAGACGAAGTAATGTGTAAGGGTTCGACCTCAGATTTAGAAGATACCAGTCTGTTCAACGTTGAAAAGACTCTTCTTACATGTTAAAACTTAGCAAACGTAAGTATCTTTCAATTTTTTGTGTTTGAAACTTTTCATCATCAGTTGTATTCTTCCATGATGTTTTCTTCTTCAATAACCCGGATAATAATCCATTTTTCCTCTTAGTAAGTAATCGTACTTGCTTATTTTCTTGCTTGTGGCGACTACGAGGGTCAGATTTTTGTGATGACTTTCCATACCCTTCTGTCCAGCATGCGGTTCATTAAAATTGGCATCGTCTGCAAGGAGCTTGATAAAGTCTTTCAATGGCTTCCCTCCAGCTTTTTCTATGCTTTGATTGCCACATAAGAATCTTGGCGGCAGTTGCATTGTAATCATAGTGAGAACAAATATCATACTAATGCATGACGACCATTAAAATTTCAACATTAATCTAGTGTATAATTTAACATAATTTGTTTTCTTTCCTTCAAAAACTATCTTTCAGCCTTTGAAAACCTTCAGAAATTACTTGATGCTTTTAAACTTTTCATACATATATGGTTTTCATTAGATAAGAGAATATGTCGAAGTTATCCTTGTTAATTGATTTACTTTTAATTACTTTTAATTTACTGTTAATTTACTTTAAGTAAGTGGTTGGGAGACTCTAAGACGTTAAATTAGTTGTATTGAAGCGATTACAACATATAATCTTTGTGTATAAACTTAGAGTTATTTTTCTAGCTTGATTCGATGATTATGAGCATGTTCAATACTCGTGGTTTTTATTCAAAGATTAGTTCAGGGGTCAAGCAAGTCTATCTTATATGAAACAGGATATCAACAAAAAAAATATTGAAGAAAGCATTAACAAATCTTATTCTCTTACGGAGATATCTAAGTTTGATAAAGTTTTGTATAATTTGTGTACAAACAACTGAAATCAGACTAGTTGTGATGTCATAGCCTCAGATTCCTCAAAATCTTTATGTATTCTATCATGATTTGTCCTGCGATTGTGTGGCTTAAAAGCCATGAAATATCACAGAAAAGTAGTAAAACTAAATCAAGAAAGGGTATTTATAATATACCACCTGAAAAAGTTTGAAGAAAAATGGTTCAAATAATGAAAAATATTCATAACTTTCTTTAAAATACATTTACAATTGCTAAGAATATGAGGATGAAGACTTACTACACCAGACATTTCTACACATTATGACAGCACTTTGAATATCTCCTTAACAGAAGAAGATATATAAACGCTTTCTGCACTATTTTGTTTGGAATCCTCTTTCATATGAGATGGACATGCTTAATCGCGGAACTAATACTTTAGAGTTTCAATACCACCGAGATGGTAAGACAATAAGTTGCTCAAGTCTTGATTCTTTCATGGAAGGCTGGAAAAAAGTGCAATGCGCTCTCAAATAATTGGAAATGTAAAACTTATTATCAGTGTGATTTAGAGTAGGATTGCTATTTACCATTTTACATGTTTACAATCAAATAAAGCTTAAAGAACTATACAGACATTCTTACAAGATTATGTTGGTACCGGAAATGTCAATTGTGTACGATAAAAACATCTAGAACTGCTTAAATACAAAATTATTATCTTTATATATATTTCCGTTCTGGAGAAAAGGAGTCCATCAATTTGACTAGTTGACTGATACAGAAAGTCTACAACAGAACAGTAACGTCACACATGTTTTTACAACTGGAAATACACATGCTCTATATTTGGCCTATTTGTTAATACACTGTACTGAGAATCAATTTAACTCTTTTTTATACTAACTAAACCCATTGTTTTTTAAAAATAATTTCCTGGCCTTATACTCCGGATACTTCACTAGACCCGTTTTAATACTCTCTCAAAATACTCTATGATTTTCAAAACTTTCTTCACCGTTTTGATATCATCTTCCAAGTAAGAACATTCATGAAACATTCACTGAACCTTTAAGAAGATCACAGAGGATTTCTTTGCTCTGATTATTTGAAGGAATATTCCCATGTTTTTTTTTGTAATATTCCTATAGTTTTTGTAATATTCCAATGGTTTTCTGTAATATTCCCATAGTTTTTGTAATATTCCCATGTTTTTTGTTGTAATATTCCCATGTTTTTTGTTGTAATATTCCCATGTTTTTTTGTAATATTCCCATCGTTTTTTGTAAAATTTTATTTGGAAGAGCATACTTCTAGGGCCAATTCTATTCAGGAGATACGTAGTTTTAAAAATTTCCCAATTGCAAGTTTTTGTACAGTATGATGAATTCGTGTTTGATGATGTCACAGAGGCAATTCCATTGCAAATGTTTATGTATTTCTTTGAACGTTAATTGTTTGTTTCTGTATGTCTAGAAACAATTTTCCAAAAGTTATTAAAGTAGGGAATTTGGCAATGTATATAAATACCTAACTTTCATCAATTGATTTTTCTAGCAGGTTTTACTAATTAAACTGTTTGATAGATTTTAATTAATTACATCAACTTTGTGGGAGAATGTGTTGCTGTTATATTATAAAGAGCCTTTTCTAATTTGTTTTTTGGCATTTTTTGTGAACCTTAAAATTTGAATATCTCCTGGTAAGAATAACATATCAACATGATTTTTGTACTAAATTGCTTCTAATTTTTTCCCTCTTTCTTATGAAAGGTTATGAAAAAAACATGGGAAAATTCTTTTAAGGGTCGTAAAATAACACTGTATTTTCCTTGTAAACTTTCCTCAATCTCGTCCTGCTAATCCGTTTTCAGTATCTAATGATATATTATATATTTTGCTTCTAGAGTATTTAATTTTTGTATTTCACTGATTTTATTTTTTTCAGACTGACGAGGAATAATCTGGCGCGATTTGACTTCGATCTGCAACCATCTTCGGCAACTTGCTTGTTTAGAATTTGATGCTTTTTCTGCAATGAAAAATATATAGTTTTAACTTCTTATATTAAATGTTGACTAATGCATATTCTGCAAAATCTTACAAGGAATAGAACAATAACACTATTCTTTAAAGATTTAAAGTGCATTGCTCCGCCATGTACATCTTGTATGATTAAAAACGGAAAAATTAGAATAAACAATACACCCTTTCACAGTTTCGTCCGCCTTTTAGAGTTGCGAGTAAACAAGTACAATTTCCATTTTGTTCTCGCGCGATGTACAATGTGCGTATTTCTAAACGACGCTCGATAATACTACAGAAACCAATTTGGCTGTGCGCTGTATTGGTTTGTTTACACGCAACTTGAATTTACACGTCCTTTTGCGCATGAGTAGACTGGAACTGTGAAAGGGTGTAATGTTAAATACACGATTGTAACGAGTGGACATGAAAATGACTGGTGTACAATTTTTATTGTTGGAGAATAACGTCATACCCTTTCATTTTCTCCACAATGATAAATGATATTTTAATGAAACCATTTCTAGTATATTTTGCTAATTGAAATATTTATTAACTGCTAGGTATATAATTGCAACGAATGAACATAATAATGACTGGTGTACAACGTCTGCTGTTAAAGAATGACGTCACATCCTCACTTTATTCACAATAGTTAATTCATTTCATTCTTATTATCTTTAAGTACAGTTACTTCGTTATACTCTGTTTTGGAAATCTTTCTGATACAGTCGTTTCCAATGATTATAAGTCACCTGACCTCACTTATTAAAGGAAAGGTATCGTCCTATTACAACATTAAGAAGTGAACGCCGCCGTACTGGTGACGTCACTTTCGGTTTTCAATTTCTTCTATTGATTGCTAGAAATCTGCAATTTTATCAATCACACATACGCTGGACCGAACATAGAAACCTACAGGTGTTATCGATAGCATCACAGACCTCTCGCAGTCAATAAAAGAAAATTGGAAACCGGAAGTGGCGTTACCAGCACGACGGCGTTCACTTCTGAATCTATTTATGGAACGATACCTTTCCTTAAGCCAATAAGCAAGAAGTTTGAAGGGTGTAGACTTGTAATGTAATATTCGTTTGATTAAACCATTTTCACACAAAACTGAAAGAACTTTTATGGAATGAGATTAATATTGTTTTGCTTCCATTATCCTTTTTCGTGCAAGATGGACATACTTGATCTATGGCCTTATTTTATAAGATGTAGGAATAAAGAAACAAACTGTGTGTAATAATTTGTAATAGACAACCTTCCCCATGAACATTTCAAACAAATTATAATAACTTTATAATTGTAATGTATGTTACGATAGGTTGAACTATCTTTAGTATTGTGTTTCTAATTTCGTTCTCTACCATGAAGTAGATATGATTGATCTTTAAAAATGTAAATATCCAACAGCAGCTTTAAATTTGATGATTTTCTCAGGCGTTATATCTAAATGTATTGTCCTTATTGATATTTTTGAGTAAGAAGGCAATGCTGTCAATATCTACTAGGAATGTAAATTTGTATTTTGTTTCAATGAAAGTAGATGATACTAACTTTAAGCTTCTCCATAAAGATACTTTTAAATATTTCCCTCAGCTTTATATCTATCTTAATCCTACCACAACAGATGACCGACTGTTAAAGCTAGATGATAGAATGATATAGCTAAATGCATGTAGATTTGTACTGCACTATGTCCGTTAGTATAATGGAGTATATTTTAAAGAAAATGTATCGTCCCATGCATAAATTTAGAAGTAAAAGCCGCCAAGCTGGCAACGGCACTTCCGGTTTTCAATTTTCGTTAATGATTGCCAGATATCTGCGTGGTTATTGATCACACATTCGCCGGACAGAACATAGGAGTGCGTTGTCGATAAAATCACTAATTTCTTGCAATCACTTCGAAAAATTGAAAACCGGAAGTGACGTTATTAGCACGACGGCCTTTCTTTCTTAATCTATTTATGGGACGATACACTTTTCTTTTAACAAAATCTTGCTCGGGAGTATCTCAATAGCTGGAAATGACAGTCGTAACGTTAATCGTCATATTGAACTTGTCCGTCACCGTTCATTCTGAAGAAACATTCCGGTAGAGAGGCTGAAACAAAGAGGACCTAAATATATTTATTGATCGTCATTTTGTGGTCTCATTCATTATTCATTGTTATATTAACATGATGAATATCTGTTGCAGTAGCTTTTTAGTCCAAAATCCTCAAAGCCTACAAGGTTAAATAAAAACATCACTTAAAATCACTTATCAATAAATAAACAAAACCTTCACTGTCAAATATCACCCTATTTGATAAAGGCATGACAACAATCACAATAAACTGCACCCATGGGGTTCTGATAAGTTACTTAAAAGACTTTCTTGACCGTCGACAATAATTAAATTACCATTATGTATACCTTTATATTTATATTTCATTGTTCAAATTATTTGATTGCCTATGTTTCATTAGACGTTAAAAAATGGTATCTTTCTGTTACTTACAAATATTTTGTTTTGAATTTGCATTAATCGGTATGCGCTTATTGTTATTTCCATTCTTGCAAGCAATGAGGTAATTGTGGAAAGTTATTTATATCTTTTTCAAGCTTAAAAAATAAAAAGTAGAACATGCTTGCTCCATTATCGTCTTATCATTTTCAAATCTGAAATGGCAATTTCCGAAAAACTAATTTACATAATGTCACATGGCCGACATTCATTTGTACATAATGGACCAATCGTATACTGGAGGAATTTTATCTACCAATCAAACATTGAGGGAATCTTGGCTGTCTGTACAATTGACCTGTCTGAGTAAGGAAATAGGCCGCGCCCACCATAGCAACGCAGTAACTAGGTGCAGGAAAACAAACCTCGAATCCGTAGTCATGCATGACCAACATATTGACATTTAGATGTTCATGTGGCCTGCCGCAAACTTTGATCCATCTATGGCACTTCTCCGGATCTTCAGAGTTATTAGCAAAAGGAATAAAAAGCCAATATAAAAAAAGATCTGAATAACGGAAATCAGATTTACAAAGCCCACAGCGGGCCAATAGGCGCAAGTTTTGTTCACCATATTGTCTGTCACTCCGTCTGTGTACGCAGAAATTTGCTTTGTGCAGTATGTTTCACTCACTGCACGAGCGCGCGTTCCTAACCAGCTGTACTATACCAGTACCGCGCAGGGTTTTTGCCCAATTAATTATGCAGATTTTGCTGCTAGGCAAATTCGTGCGGTGCTTAATTGAAAAAGCTGTCAATCAACTAACTCAAAAAGGTCGATTCACGCACGGTATGCGACTAAGTGTATGAAAAAATTATTCGCCTGCATTGTTGCTCACAATTTGTCCTTTAGCCATTGCGGCTAAGGGATTGAAGAACAAAGGAAAATTTCCCTACTAGTGGATTGGTCGAGGTACTACAGAAATCTCATTTGCCTAAACTCGGTTTAAAAAGGTCCATATACTTAGCGATATGATGTCTTCAACATTTTGCGGAATATTATTTCTATGTAAACCACATTTTCTTAAGTAAGAGTAGCATATTCTGAAAAAATAAGTTTTCTGATCTTTACTTCAACCTTTATCAACATTTAAGTGGAGAAACCATTTTCAGTATTTTCAAAGACTGAAACTAACAAGAAATAAAACAAATTCATTATTAATTTTAAGCCGTTTTTTGTTCATACAGCGAATATTTTCAAATCGCAATTTTATCGCAAAAATCCTTCAAATTATATTCTTATCCCAATAAATTAAAGACTCTTCTAATCAGAATTTTAAGATGATCAGAAAACGTTGGGATATATATATATATATATATATATATATATATATATATATATATATATATATATATATATATATATATATATATATATATATATATATATATATATATATATATATATATATATATATATATATATATATACATATATATATATATATATATATATATATATATATATATATATATATATATATATATATATATGTATATATATACATTTATATATATATATATATACATATATATATAAATATATATATATATATATATATATATATATATATATTTATATATATATGTATATATATATCTATATATATATGAATATATATATATATATATATATATATATATATATATATATATTTATTTATATACATATATATATATATATATATATATATATATATATATATCATATATATATATATATATATATATATATATATATATATATATATATATATACATATATATATATAGAGATATTTTTATATATATATATATATATATATATATATATATATATATATATATATATATATATATATATATATATATACATTTATATATATATATATATATATATATATATATATACATATATATATAAATATATATAAATATATATATATGTATATATATATATATATATATATATATATATATATATATATATATATATATATATATATAAATATATATATATATATGTATATATATATATATATATATATATATATATATATATATATATATATATATATATATATATATATATATATATGTATATATATATATATATATATATATATATATATATATATATATATATATATATATATATACATATTTATTTATATACATATATATATATATATATATATATATATATATATATATATATATATATATATATATATATATATATATATATATATATATATATATATATATATATATATATATATATATATATATATATATATATATATATATATATACCTTACATATATCTTGAACAATTTTCTGTTTGTATTGCTACCTCAATCCAGAACCAACTTCAGGTCGTCCCTCCCTGCTTTTGATCAAACACATCTAATATCTCTCTAGTATTTGTTCCAGCGTCCTCATTTACGAATACTATGTCTCTAAAGTTCGTCGATGTCTCAGTTCGCTTTGAGTATAGAAAAATTCGCTACCTTTTTTAGGTCCCAAGCTGCATAACATTTTGGGAATATCGAGGACTGGAAATGTTTTTAAACCCGTATGTAATCATTCCAGTCCAGCTTATATCCCAAGCTCAGTTACTAAAGCATATTAGTCCCAACACCCCCATGATAATGTACTTTCCCAATTATGGTTTACAAATTCCAACGTTGGTGTAGAATATAATACACACAATGTTCATTTCCGAAGTAAAATAAGCTTGGTATTCTGTATGTCCATTCTTAGTTTTTTAATTGTTTATCATGATTTTAAAGAAGGGCAGTCAATTCTGACCCACATTTATCTTTACCATACCCTTAATCAAATTCTTCCAGGGGTAGAATCTCTCAGCCTTTTCAGATTTAAAGCAGCTTGTATGTTTTGTCACCAATTTTCTTTTTTTAGATAATTAAAATTTATAAAACTTTGATCAAACCTAACTCGAAAACCGAAATAGCTATTTCCGATATACTGTCCTTCCAAAAATATAAAACTCATATATCTTTAACTTCCTTCCCTCCACGGCTCCCTTGGTCACTCGCAATCTTAACATCAAGTCATTTTTAATGTAATAGAGATCCATGTATGTTACATCTATTCGTCATGATACGTCATGACCGCCATGAAGCAAGATTACCTACTACGTATCTCGTGCCTTTGGTCAATTTACTGTGAAGACGAAATTTACATATTAGAAATAGGAAGGTTTACTTTTCATATGATACAAAACTTCAAATAACGGCAAAGGTACAAGAAATGCTTTCCATTTCTATTTAGATAAAACAGAAATAACAAGGCTAGAATTGATGAGCGAACTCTCTGTTACATCTGCAGATAACTAAACGTTTCGCTATCGCTATGTAAAAGTTAATACCATATTTGACGTAATAGGTGCCCTGGGCGCTTACGAAAATGATATTGCACCACTTTTTAAGCCCGAAGTTTCTTCCTAATAAGCGCACATACTCAGGGCCGCGTACAGTGTGCTATTCAAACTGCCCAGTACATATATGTGAACTGGTTATATACTAGCCCCACAAATACCAACACAAAAACATCATGGGCGTCACACGCAAAATAAGCAGAGAATGTAACAAAGCTTTGGTATTTTAAGTCTTCAAATTAATCAAATAAATTATGTTATCAGTCAAAAGTGTTAAGTAGGCGCTTATTAGAGGGGCGCTTAATACTTCGCATAGGGTATAGAGGGGTTTCATCACGTGACTCTAACTCAACTGGACTCCATTTTCGCAGGGCGGCGGTGTTGCGTTTCACGCCTTTTCACCCAGCTCAGTCACATCACACGTACAACAAACATACTACATGCTAACTACAAGTACCAGTTTAGCGAATTTTACTAATTGCATTTTCTGTTCGCTTCCGATTTTACTTCATATTTTCCATAAATTTTTAATTTTCACTGGGTATACGAAGAGTAACTTTAACGTTGACGCCAGCTGATTGTTCGATATACTCAGACAAATCCTACATACTATGGAACGCCAAAAGGACCACCAAATATGTTCGCAAAATATTATGTTCGAAAACTAATAAGCTCGCAAAATCTATGTTCGGAAATCAAATATGCTCGGTTTGCAACATCTTGGCGAAAAAGGTATGTTTGCAATTTGTAAGTTCGCAAAACATTCGCTCGCAATCACTACCTTCGCAACAGTTATGCTCGCAGTTTGCAAACATATTTCGTGAGCTTTTTGGCGTATGCTCGAGTAACAAACTTATTTCGTGAGCTCTTGGCGTAAGCTCGGTTAAGAAACGTTCGTCGCAAAGTTTTTCGCAAAGTGAGTTCCCAAACAGTGGCGTATGCATATGTATGAGTCACTTGTTCTGAAGGCGTGGCCTTCCGGAGTTGTTCTTCTTTCCAAGGACATGTTGGTGTTGGTGGTGCTACACGAAAATAAAGCAGACAGTGCAAATAAGAACGGCTTCATTTTTGTGTAGGCCCCTATGGGAAAAGATCTAAAAAAATGTATCATGGAGACAGGAATGATGACCGCAAAGCGGTATATAATTAAGGCTCTAATATATAGCAGAGTTGATCTGGGATGCTTTAGGAGGTCTGATTTTGGTGCCATCAAATAGCTGGAGATGGCCCAGAGAGCCTATTGTAGAGGGGGAAGGCCCTCAGAGCAATGACCAGTCCAACGCTGGAATATAAATGCATTTTTAGGGCCTGATCAAATTGTGCTACAAAGTTCCCCCAACAGTGAGGTAAAACTACAATATTTTGGTGGGGGCGAGGACGACAGGTTAGTATCATCAAATCTGTATATATGCAACTGGCAGGGGCGTAACTTAAGGGGGTGGGGTGTGTTACACCCCTAGAAAAAATGTTTGTAGAGCAATTCAAATTTTGACTATTTTGTCGTGCAAAAACATGGCCCAATTCTGTGGGAAAATTGTAAAACAAAATACTTTTGAAAAAGTTCTTGAAAAATACCATAGTTTTGTTGTTATTTTCATGGCTGTCAGGCTGTACGAGTAAATTCCTGAGCCTGATAATCTTGATCCATTTTAAAGCATCAAAACTAGAAATTTTTAGAGCTTGCCTTCTAGCCGAAAATCTTACAAAATTTCCCAAAATTGTTCAGATTTTCAATAAACTTTGACTGAGGCTTGTTGAGGGTTTGGGGGTAAAATACCCTTGCAACTCCTTTTCATTAGACTCGCAACATAGCATACGTGTTTTTCGGGGAGGGGTATTTTACCAATCAGTGGCGGCGGAACCGGGGACTTTGGGGCTCAACCCCTCAACGCAAAATGTGTGTGTGGCCTGGGAGGGCTAAAAATTAACTCCCAAAATCATGTTCTAAAATGTATGCAATTTAATATATTTTGGGGTATCACCACATCAAAACAAATTTGCTAGTTTAAAGCAAGTTGACTGCGTTTTTAGACATGATTGTAACCCTGAGGAATGCCAAAATCGCTGTGTTTCCAGGGGATTTTTCTGGCTCCCACTATGGTTTTGCACTTTGACCTACAAGCACCTCCACGGCTCCACCCTCATAAGTATTCAACAAAAATATTGTAAAACATGTACCAGCAGTATTAAATTAAAACCTCCTTTTTGAGACCTGCACTACAAAATGATGGAAAAAAGACAATTTGTTTTACTATCAAAATAAAAATAAAAATTATTATTAATTTTTTTAAAGTAAAATAAGACACCTGCACTACCAAACTGGTGCAAGAAGGCACCTGCTTGAGCGGCACATATACATATACCTCACATATAAAGAACCCCCTTCCCTCCTCCCCCCTCCGGGAATTATCTTTAAAAATAATCTCATATAACAACATGCAAACGTATGTAAGTCTAATTAAGTGTACAGCAGACGACAGTGGTATTTCACGACAAAATGGCGATGTAAACAAAGTCATATAAACTCGTGATGTCAGCTGAAACACCCTTATAGCTAATCATTATCAGTGACTTTCAACAGGTCGCAACTCTACAATCTTGGACAAAACTTGGAAAATTCAACGTTATACCTATGTATTTTATAGGTTTATGGTTCTTTAATATTTTTACCGAGAACTCCCTACCCCCTCCCTCTTTTTAATGTTAAACTTAATTCTGTCTCAACGTAATTTCCATAAAAAAACATTAACAAACGCCAACATTGATTGGGGAGTGACAGGGGACAACGATTAATATAGTGAGGTACGGAAGGAGGACACTGACAACGTTAATGAAATTATAACAATGTCTTTAACATTTTAAAACATGAAGTACAAATGAAAGAATAGGGATTGAAGAAGCAAAAGAAAAAAAAATGAGAAGAATAATTTACAATAGAAAAGTAGGTTCATGAAAGGCACACACATTTTCATAAAGTGTTTCAACGAGTTCTGTCCAAGATTGTAGATAGGGCCGTTCCCAGGGCGACCGAGAGCCTATGTGGACTCGGAAGTATCTTAAACACACGGAATCCTTTGATAAATCAAATTGCCAAAGTTCATTGCACAGCCTGTTAGATGGTCGACTTCATTTTACACATTTTTGCGGTTTGTTTAGATCACGGTCATCTGGCTCTGTAACTTAAATGTGCTCTTTTAAAACATATTAACATAATAATAATATCTGTGTTCGGTTAAAAAACAAATTTGGGGAAGAAAGGTATTTTAATGTCGTTCATTTAGGTCCTAGAATAATAACAAAATTACACAAACAAAACTTTGATTGAAATTTTGTAAAAGATAAGATATATCAACATAGCGTGACATTACACCATGAAGTGTTCGATTAACGTAAATATTTAAGTTTCATAAGTTAATGCACGAACTGACCCATAAGGTGAGATTCATCTTGAATCTTGTTTGACAAATATTATGAGTATTTGCATTATTTATACAGTAGGAACATTTAAAAATATCGTCTAGACAGTACCTTTGTCACTTCCGTCAACACAACAGAAAGTGTAAGAGACAAAAGTAATATATTTTGTCTTGGAGGTAACGTCAAAATATAGACACAGTCTGCTTTTCGTCCAAGCGAACCAACAAAGATTTCTCGTCGTGTTTTGAAGGTATGGTGAATATCTTTCTTTTATATTAGTAGACTTAGGTACGACCGTTTTTAATGCACTACATTGCATAACGAGTTTGGATAATATAGATTGTCCAAGAGACTATTAATTTACGCCCAGAAACAAAATTAGTTACACTTCATAATACATCACAATAGATTGTTTTAGATTTGAGGGTTTAACTAGACAAATTATTTGAATATTGTTTCGTATAATTATACAATTATCAAAAAAGTTGTAACAAACATCATCTAGCTTTAAAAGATGTTTTTATTTTATCAATGACTGAGAGGACAGAACTATAGATTTACACTATGTGTGTGAGCTGTCAGTCCATTCATACAACCCAAGAAGATATCTGAATATGTAACGACAGTTTTACTCAAATTTAGTGATTATTGTTTTATACCGAAAATAGAATAATCTCAACTCACCGTCCTCTTCTGGCTATGTGTCTAATAAGCCTACAGTACACTCTCTCTCCAGCGTACTCTGTCTCTGGCAACGTGTCTGGCATCGATGCAAGATTTCCTTCCTAGCAGCTCTCTTTTTTTCACAACCGTTCCTCTCCATGTCGTACTTGGGCGTCCTACTTTCTTCCTCTCTTCCTACTCTCTTCCATGCCAATGCTGTCACACAGAGGACATTCTCTTTCATTCTCAACACATGCCCAATCCACCTCCCGTCATCTTTTTTATTATACCTCCATTGCTGAACCAAACTTTATTACTTGACAGTTCGGGAGCAACCCAAAAAACTGGGTACTTTGAAATACCCAAAAAATTGGGTACTTTTATGTATTACGTCATCGCATGAGCCTACACATTTGACCAGCCCACAATAAACATATGGGGTTTCTCATTTTCCGCTCCGGATTGTCCAAAATTTCAATGGATAACCTGAAATTTTAGAGACGGATAGTAAATAAATATTTTAAACTTTTTGCCGCTGTTTTTTTAAATTTATCGTCGCCTTTTTGAGAAAATGAACAAAACAGATTATGGGCAGTCTGTTTTGTTCCCAATTTTTTGGGTATTTTAAGGTACCCAGTTTTTCGGGTTGCTCCCGAACTGCTTGACAAATCATAGTACTTCATCAGTTCAAACAACATATGGCCACCTCAAAACACCTGCAAAAAAGAACTTCTCACAAAAAAGTACGTCTCACACAGAAAGCACGCGACGTTGGTTTAATGTTAGCCAAACGTTGGTAAATGTTAACAAACATCAATATGTTGGGTTGCAAGCAATTGTTGAACCAACGTGATGTAGCCAAAGGTTGAGATTTATATATTCAGTCAACATAGGGTCAACTTAAACTTCTTTTGTTAATGTCTTGGCAAGGCTTACAGCACCTTCAGAAAGCATTCTGCCAACGGTGGTCCAAAACAAAGCCCGATAGAATGCAGAATTTGAGGCATCACTTAGAAGCTTAATATGTTTTCTTTTATTAGTAATTTAAGGAAACCACCCTTAAGCAAAATTACTCATAAAGTACACTTAACATCCTGCACACTTGCACTCAATTGAATGATTCATATTAATTGTAGGCAGTTTCAACTGTTTAAACACATTGAATCGCGATATGATAGAAAAGTGGTTTTCTAAAAAAGATTTCAATCTGAATCTTAAAAGAAACTTAAATAGCTACATTCCGTAAAGTGAAATTTCGTTTTTGGTCATGAGCATTGGCAACCTAAAAATTTCAACAACACCATTTTGATGTTGATGCAATTACTAAGAAAATTAACTTTATCGATAACTATTTGTGCCTTTCAAATAGATAGCAAGATCTATTATAAGTTCATAATGATACATATTTCTAGATTTCCTTAAGTGCAAACAATCTTTCTGTCAGTTCAGGAGATTTTCCTCTTTGTGAAAAAATTATTTTCCGAAGAGGGGGAAAATTTCAGACGCCATTTTGAAGATCAGCCATGATGCCTCTAACAAAACAGCGTAACGCAATTGCACAGAACTTGTATGGGTTCTAGAAATTTGATAACCAAGTAGGTCAATTTCATTTTTGCATTTTCAAAATATGTACTTAATAATCTACAAATTATCCGATCCCCAAATAGACATCCACGTTTAATAATAATAATAATGATACATAAATTTTGATAACGCTAATTTTGTAAAAACATTCAAAAGCGCTTTACATACAAGAAAATTAGATATGAAAACAAAAATAAGAACACAGAATTAGGAGATATTTAATGACAAACTTACAAATTCTGCCTGTTTTTGCTGGAGATTATCGAAGTAACGCAGACACCATCCAGTACCAAACAAGAAAGAGAATGTCCATTGCACAAACAGGTATGCAGACAAAGCCTGGTCACTTCGTACATACAATGACCGCATATAAGCTAATTAAAAACCGCAGGTCAAAGCACTTGTAAATGAAAATCCGGAAGTTACATAGTTTACATAGATTTTCCCCTCTTCAGGGGAAAATATTTTTTCTCCTGAAGAGGGAAATCTCCCGATCTGTCTGTTTCAAAGATGCATAGACATAGACAAGCACAATGTAAAGATACTATAAACCATAAAAATATCAAATATATTCATCAAAATCGGTAACACATTTACCATTTTAGAGAATTTATACTTTCACGGTCTGTTATGAAATAAGGATGGGGAATTTTATCTACATTTTGTGACTACACAACAAGGAAACCTTTGATTGTGCTTATATAACTTCTGATTGATTGATCTGTCGATGAGAACAGTTGAATATGACCAACAGGTTTTGAATCTCTACCATACCCTCAATCAACATTTAGCAGCAAAAAAAATCTGATGGTTTTCAGTGACCTCAAATCTAAAACATTACATTACAAATTTACTTTTATACATCATAATTTGTGTATACATAACAAAATATATTCCTATGTTTCTTTAAGCTTTCATAAAAAAGAAACACATTTTAGACACAATTTAGAACAAAAATCATGTTGATATGTAATTCTTACCAGATGATATTCAAATTTTAAGGTTCACAAAAAATGCTAATAAACGAATAGGAAAAGGCTCAGTATGACATCACAGCCAAACATTCTCCCACAAAGTTTGTGTATTTCATCATGATCTATCATCCTTTTTATTAGTAAAACCTGCTAGAGAAATAAATCGATGAGAGGTTGGTATTTATATACATTGCCAAATATACCCTACTTCAATAACTTTTGGAAAATTGTTTCTAATCATACAGAAACAACCAATTAACGTTCAAAAAAATACATAATCATTTGCAATGGAATTGTCTCTATAACAGCATCAAATACGAATTCATCATACTGTACAAAAACTTTAAAATGTAATTGGGAGATCTTTTAAAATCCATATCTCCTAAACGGAAACTTGCATTTTTGTTCCAACTTGGCTCTAAAAATATGCTCTTTCAAATACAATTTTACAACAACAAAAAAACATGAGAATATTCCTTTAAGAATTATTTGAACTCTGAAACTGCAGGTGCTCTTAAAATAATTTGATCTTTACTTGTTCATATACCTTTAATGTCCCTTTTTTGTGGGTTCTTCTGCCCTTTCACTTCCATTTATTGTAATTAACGGAGAGGTAGTAACAACGTGAGCTTCATTGGAAAAGTAGCACACTTACATCAAAACCGTTTAGGAATTGACTATTTTACATCATTTTGAATTTTAAAGCCGTATTATAATAAACTATGCACATTTTTTGGTAATTTTGAGACATCACAACAAGAAAACGAATGAAGTTAACTAATATCGTTTAATTCTTCACCAGTGTTCTTTAAATTGAAGCATTATATTAGTTAAATATGAGAGATTTCGAATATTTCCATTATACCCGCTTAAAAAAACTTTAGCAAGAGAAAACACTTAGTCTAATGATTTCAGTGACTGAAATTCAGGACAGAATTTTAAAGAATTACATCTGTCCTCTCTTTCATATAACGATTGCATTTATTAAAGATTCTCCAAACTTGTATTTGTCATAACTCATGGGCTACTGTCGTATCTTTAGGACTACTCTGTTAACAACTTATTGCTTTTTCTGGTAGGATAAAATCCTTACCTGTTCATTAAAATCTATTTTATGTACATAATAAATAACAAGTTTAAGAGTTGCAGACTGTGCTCCCACTCAGAGGGTTTTCCCCTACAGTAGGGATTTTAATTAAGTTGTAGGGTGTAGGGAGAACCGTTGTTTTCGCATCTCCTCTGCTAGAGTCTGGAATAGTTTTCATTTACAAGTATGATCTACTGAGAATATTAACTCTTTCAAGAATCTATTGAAGATTTTTTGTACCGAAACTCTTCTAATTTCATTTAAGTCTTTTTGGTTGTGTTTATGCAAAGTGTCTGTCGCGTCGTTTATGGCAAGCACGCTGATCGATTGATAAGTTTTTCTTTCTCTTAATAGATTTGTCAAAATGTGGAGGTCAGTCCTTCTTGTTTTCAGCTTGTTAGGCATCACCTTATCCAAGTGTCCTCAGAAATGCATCTGCAAGCAGCACGAGACCGTGATTGACTGTAATTACGCAAAGTTGAGCAAAGTACCACCCGGAATACCAGAAACGGTTGTCACCTTAAAACTTGGTCACAATAAGATTAAGGTAATAAACAACGATGACTTGAAACGCTTCATAAACCTGGATACTCTGGATTTGAGAGATAACGGACTGAAAACAATCAAGCCTAAAGCCTTCAAAGATCTGACTAGTCTTACGGAGCTCAACCTTAACAACAATGCATTTACTGACGTTCCACGTGAAGCATTGCGCTCTTTAACCTCTTTAAGCCACTTGTACTTCCGTTCCGCTGAAATGACATCACTTCCAGCAAAAGTATTTGAAACATTGAAGGATCTAATATTCTTAGATATTTCCAATTCCGGAAGAATAAAAACAGTAGATCTAAAGGCTTTCCGTGGATTAACCAATCTGGAAATCTTGTTCTTTCCTAATTCCAAGCTCTCTGAAATTCCGGACCTTTCTTATCTTGTAGAGCTGAGAGAGCTATACCTCGATAGCAATCGCTTTACTAAAGTTTTAGACAAAACTTTTACTTCCAATACCAAACTACATACACTGTCGCTGACCGATAATCTCATTGACTTTGTGGCGCCAAAAGCATTTAACGGTTTGAATAAGCTGGCGATTTTGGATATGAGCATCAACGCCCTATCGCAGGTTCATGCCGGCAGTCTTTTACATTTACCAGCGCTCAAAGAATTGTATTTTGCTGAAAATGAAATCGTCCAAATTAATGACCAATCTTTCCTCAGCAATGGTAATCTTGAAATCTTAGACCTTCATAAGAACCTAATCACTACCGTATCAGACACTGCGTTTTATGGCTTATCAAAACTTACTACCCTTCACCTGAACAAAAACAGACTCTCAGAGGTTCCTCGACTGGCCTACGAAATTTGCCTGCCTTATTTTTCACAAACTTGTGCTCGAATGACATCGTTGAAATTCCGGCAAATTCATTTCAGTACAACAATCTGTTGCGTACTTTATACATCAACAGCAATCCTCTGGAACGAATTGATGATGATGCATTTTTCGGGTTATATAATCTAGAGCAATTTATGGTCTACCATACACAGATTACACAGATTCCAGTGGGAAGCAATGAAGAAATTGCCCATGATTACATACGTGCAGTTGGACAGCAATCAAATAACGGATGTGCCGGACAACGCTTTCGAGGCAAATCCAAGAATTCGATATTTGCTTCTACATCGAAATGCAATAACTGATGTGAATGCTAAGGCATTCGTTGGCCTTTCTAATTTGAAGGAATTGCAACTAAATGATAATCTGTTAACGGGGATACCATCACATACATTCGATCCCTTGACTTCAGTAAGAGAGATTCGCCTGTATCAGAACCCGTGGCGTTGTGACTGCAATATGCCTTACATGGTTGGATATCAATCGACCCACCCAGATGTGATTGAGGAGGATGACGTCATGTGTGAAGGTCCGACCGCTTTAGTTGGATCCAACGTCTTCGATGTTCCACTAAGTCAGCTCAAATGTTAGAGTTACAAAAAGTAAGTACATGATTACTTCCTCTGATTTTGTTTTCTTCATCAAAACGTCTGCTTTGGCAAAATTCACATTTCTATAGACCTTTTAAACTGAGTATAGCCGAACGTGATTTCTAAATTCTTCATCAATCAACTGATTGGAAAATTTCCCTTTGTTATCCAGCTAATCAGCTGCAGTGGCGAAAGAGAAATGCATTTAGAAAACACTGCGCGCGCGTTTAACCTGCATGTATAACACCGTATGATTAGCGATTGAAAGAATACGCTTGGTCTCCTACCGTACGTGGATTGTGCAGACAACCACGAGCCCTCGGTGTATAATTGGTCGATTAGAGTCTACCATTAGTTTATTATGAATTTCGGTCATGTAACATTTTTTCATTTAGTTTTCCCAAATTCTGTTTTAGTCAATCTAGCGTTTTATGTCAATTTCTTAGTAAAGCTGAACCTACCTTTTATTCAAGGTAGTAACGAGGTTGCGCTAAAAAAAAATAGTTTAGTGGTGAAACATACAATCCAGAAAAGGTCCTATTTTAAGTAACCTGCATGTAGTAAACTCCTATAATCATAGTTGCAATGCAGCCGCTTTGTTCATATGTTGCAATGACAGAAAACACAAAGTCTTATGTAATGGATCTCTTTCTCTCAATCATTGGAAACATGTTTTGTTTGATTGATAAGATGGGGGTATAACATGCACTGCACAATAACATGCTTTGCCCATCTGCTCACATACATTACATTCTAACTGAAATGAAAATAACATTTCAAAATGATATGAAAAGACAGAGAATTGTCTTCTGCAACTATGACGTCACACTTTACACTGCAAGTTCACTTTTCAACATACTGCTAAAATCTTCAAAACGCAATCATTCATAAACGGTATAAGCTATCACCAATTTGTTCCTTTATTTGTCCTCTATCGTATAAAGTGGAATGGAATATTCTTTTAAAGGTCTGCTTTGAAAAAAAGTATTTAACGTCTTATCTCTTAAAGAATTAGTTCAGTGGTCAACTATGTTTATCTTATATAAAAGAGGACTTTAAAAGAAACAAAATGAAGAAGAAAAAAAACATTCAAAAATCTTATTCCGTTGAGGAGATATTTAAATCTAAAGTTTGGTATCAATCGTGTAGAAACGACTAAAATCAGACTACGTGTGATGTCAAAGCCTTAGATTTCTCAAAGTCTTTTTATATTCTATCATATTTTTTCTGCGATACTGTTGCTTAAAAACTGTGGGATATATCAAAAAAAGCAGTAAAACTGAATCTAGGAAGGGTATTTATAATATACCACCTGAAGAAAGTTTGAGGGAAAATTATTTTGATAGTGAAAACAAATTTAATAAACTTTCTTTAAAATACATAAAGACTTTGAGGAATCTGACGCTGTGACATCACAAGTAGTCTGATTTCAGTCGTTTCTCCAGAAATTATACCAAACTTTAAACTTGAATATCTCCTTAACGGAATAAGATTTTGGAAAGCATTCTTCACTATTTTGTTTCTTGTGAAGATGGGCCACTCAACTGATCTGTTAAATGTGTGCAGTGTTAGAGTGTCAGATTTACACAACCCTCGACAGACCTACTCGCTATCTCGCCAATTGCGAGTAGTTTTTAAATCTTTGGCGAGTGAATGATTAATTCATAAATGATTTTTTAAAGGTAACTTCTTCTGTCCTCGACCGTATTATTACTAATAATAATTATAATAATGATAATGATTATACTGTATCAGTCTTTGAAATTACAATGCACATTTTTTTCTGTCTCATGTTCGCAAATATAAGCCACGCGCTCTTACATTTTGCGCAAATATTAATTCAATTTTGTGAACTGGGTATAATGATCGGAAATACAAGCTCATAACCCACGCCGAAAAGCGAGCAGTGTCACTCGCTATTGTAATTTTATAGGTGGCTAGTAGATTCTCAACTGCTTTGTCGAGAGTTGGTCAGATACTTATTTTGTATTATTTTTCAAGGGAGCAGGGCTTGCTTGCTTATGCATCTCCAACTCAGGTAATAAAATATCAATTTTCAACTTTGACAAATGTTTCAATGTCGCTGAAACGAGTTACATATAAACTACGGGCGACGAGGAAAATACTATTATGTTTCGATTTTTTTATTTTCAAGTTTCCAAATATCAACAGTTCGGGAGCAACCCAAAAAACTGGGTACTTTAAAATACCCAAAAAATTGGGTACTTTTATGTATTACGTCATAGCATGAGCCTACACATTTGACTAGCCCACACTAAACATATGAGATTTCTCATTTTCCGCTCCGGATTGTCCAAAATTTTAATGGATAACCTGAAATTTTGGAGACGGATAGTAAATAGATATTCAAAACTTTTTGCCGCGGTTTTTTAAAATTCATGGTTGCCTTTTTGAGAAAATTAATAAAACAGATTATAGGCCGTCTGTTTTGTTCATTTTCTTAAAATAGCGACAGTGAATTTCAAAAAGCAGCGGCAAAAAGTGTTTAATATCTATTTACTATCTGTCTCCAAAATTTCAGGATATCCATTGAAATTTTGGACAATCCGGAGCGGAAAATGAGAAACCTCATATGTTTAGTGTGGGCTAGTCAAATGTGTAGGCTCATGCTATGACGTAATATATAAAAGTACCCAATTTTTTGGGTATTTCAAAGTACCCAGTTTTTTTGGTTGCTCCCGAACTGATTAAACAGAGAATGCGATTGGCTGGCTAGTGACACTCATGAAAAGAAAATTACCCCCCCCCCCCCATTCCCCCTTCCCGCCCTCACCACCACCTCTCCTCCACCACATACCGCAACTACCCGACCTTATATAGATATACAGAAGTTAGATATAAGGGGAACGTAAATGTATGTTTTGTTAATTTGATTTTTTTAATAAGTTTTGCAAAAGATTCAATTTTGGGAATAATGAATGCGGGGCATAATTATAGCTTTTAGCTCCAACCACAATATCGAGAGACATTTTACCCATTCTTCAGTCGTTGATATTACATTTACATAATTTCCTTTTTTTTGTTTTTTTTTTTTTTTTCAGATACAGAAGAATCTGGGGAACAAGAATTGACTAATATACGTGTCAACCTTTTACCAGTCGCTTGTTCCGCACAAAACATTTTTAGTTGGAACATTCTTTACTTCACGAGATTATTTATAATATTCAAGAAAAATACTTTTGCATATCTAAATGGGTAATTTCCAGAAAACTAATTTTAGAAAAATCTCACGTGGCAAAAATTTACGAATACAAAATTGCTGCTTTAAAACGCTTATCATACGTGTGTTGTTCATGAAGATAATACGAGCCCACATTGCTCTTTAAATCTTGTCTTCCATCAACTGCAGCTGATTGGTTGGGTAGCAAAGGAAAAAATCCCGGGTAGTTGATTGGGTAACGTACAGAAGAAATTCCCTTCGGCTTAAATTCAACTTAAAACGTCTATTAATCTTTAAGATTTAAAACGTTTCAAAATGAAAACAGGCAATTATTTGGGACTATTTTGAGAAAATAAAGATAATAACGGAAATTACTGGTCAATGGGCGGGTATAGACAAGTTACCTAAATTGCTTTAGAACAACAAAGAAGTAATAAAATACCCATCAAAAATGAATTAGAATACTACTGCTTTCTTAATTTCCAGGCATCAATATGCAAATTGGTATGCAAATTTGGTGATGTAGCTTGTTATGTTCTTGTGTGAATCCCTTGCTTTATCTGTCACGAAAGGGTACAGCGAAATATTATGATCAAACGTTTTTTACCATACACACAATCAAAACTCTGACATGCTTTTTTTGTCATCAATTTCAGAGACAAAGATTTAGACAAGAAATGTTTGAGGCTTTAGAACTATTTTCCATATCACAAATTTAGCATATATGAAAAACTGGCCATAAAACGGATACTAAGAAAAGCCATTTTAGAAATTCAAAGCCCCTTGATCTACGAACGTGCACGGCGGCATATCGAGCACGTAGAAGCTCATTCTTCCCCTCAATAACGATGCAATATGTAATCATCCATGTTAATTATAAGGTGATCCAAACATACCATACGCGCAAAAAATGGTGTAGTTTTGTTGTGAGTTAAATGAAGATACGCTTGAGAAACAAATAAATCCGACAAATTATTTTCACTAAGGTCAATGGTCCCATTTAGAAGGTATATATGTTAGCCTTTGTATTCTAAAAAGATCTCTCAGATCTCGATTTTAAAATTAAGTATATCATCTTTACGTCAGTCCGGAAGCATGCCTATTAATAAAAACACGTAGGCTATAACACACGAGAATATTGAAGTCATTCAATCGGATTGTTCAGATGTTGCGATAAATGTCACGCTTTCTAATTTATTTACTCGAGATATGCAATGTGAAACACAAAAACAGTATTCTAAAAAATCTGAATTTTCAAAATGGCTGTTCACGCCTAAATGCCTAGTTGTATTGAATATCATTTCTAATATTTCGAAAACGGCGTGGCCAACCTAAAATGGGAGTGGAAAATATCTTAAGCATGCATGACAGTAATAAAGGTATTTTTATAACTTTTTAGTTTCTACAAGCAAAGATATTTTTTCCAAACCTATTTCAAGCTTGAAATATGTAATATTGTATAAGGCATCATGAGATGGCGGCCTCCTTGTATCAAAATATTCCTATTTTAAAACATTGGGTTCCCATTAATGAGCATGCTCCTGGACTGTACGTTTTCATAAAAGATGTTGCTCACCATTCTCTTCGTTTATCTTAATAAATAATTTGTTGATTTTGTAACATTTTTCAAATCAACCGTTGTTTATTGTATTTTTCATAGCTTTTACACAGCGTATATTTTCAGAAAAGAAGAATTAGATTTGTCACACCATTTTGCATTTAAAAAAACATTATTTTACGGCAAAATATGTTTTTTCTTGATGTCTCACAGAGGTTCAATTGTATTTTCTAAAATCAGAACAAACGTTCATTCGCATCATAAATATTCAAATTGGAGTATGCATATGCATATATGTTTACCTGTTTAAATACTTATGGACATTAATATTATTAGCCAAATTGATTAAAAATTCAAGAAACAAAAACTTGTAAATCAAAATTATCATCGAAATTTGTGGTCTATGAAGAGCTAACATTTTTTAATGTTCAGCCTTGCACAATACATTTTCTACATTCTAATCAAAAATTGGATTTTACCTTTTCTCTGCTCATCTATGGTAGAAAACATTCTCATTATTTTCGAAAGACTGAAAATGAAATAGAAATATTATACCTCGGAAGTTGTTATGGTAGTTTAATCTTTAAGAGACTATTTTACTCAGAATTGTATGTACAGTAGTTGATAAAAAAAAAATATTGTAACTCTCAATTCTGTGGCGCATATCCTGGGAGCCCGTGAGGATTTTGACGTTCGGGCCACATAACAAATATATCACTGTGCAATTGACCTCTCGGACTTAGTTGATTGACAACTTTTTCAAACAATCACCGCCATTAGAAATGGCTTTGCTCTTATTTGAGTTTTTATTAAGGGGAACAGTATCTCCCAAGGAGTATGAAATGTCCTTTGAAGTAAAGTTAATCTTGTGGAATGATGTGTATAATTTGTAGTTTCAAAATTGCAGAACAAGTTTTAAGCAGTGTCTGTACTAATGGCACGAATTTGCCTAGCAACAAAATCTGCGTAACCAAGTGAGCCAAAATCCTACGCGGTTCTGGTACAGTACATCTATTTAGCGGCGCGTGCTCATGCAATCAATGCAATATACTGCTCAAACAAACTTCTGCACACACAGACCGAGTGACAGACAAGATGGTGAACAAAAATTGCACCTAAGGGTTTGCTACGGGCTTTTAAATCCGATTCCCGTTACTCAGAACGGTTAGCAAACAGAATTTGTTTATTCCTTTTGCTAAAATCTCTAAAGCATGGGAGAACTGCCATATTTGGATCAAAACTTGCAGCAAGCCACATGAACATCTAAATATCAATGTGTTGGTCATGCACGATTGCGGAGGTTTGTTTGACCCACCTAGTTACCGCGTTGCTATAGTGGGCGTGGCGTATTTCCGTACCTACAGAGGTTAATTGCGCGGGCCTCCAAATCTCTGGGGTTTGAATCATTTGGGGTTTACCTTTCCACCCTATTGATGCGCCATCATATTCTTTTAGGATTTTTGAAAGCGCATATTGCTTATTGCATTTTTCATACGTGTTCTTATTTGTAGAATCACAAGATTAGATCAATAAATATGTCATGTATGCTGCAACATCTGTTGTTTCGTCATCTCTAATAGAAATAAGATGTATTTTATTCAGTCTAATAGATATGGTTGCACCCAACCAAAGTTGTTTACTCTTGAGAAAAGAAATTATACGTTTTTTTATTTGTAGAATCACAAGATTAGATCAATAAATAGGTCATGTATGCTGCAACATCTGTCGTTTCGTCATCTCTCATAGAAATAAGATAACTTTCCATAAATATGTAGCTCGCCAGTCCTAATACTAACCAAGGGGTTGTATAGTCACTTTCATGAGAGCCTTTGATAATTGAAAAAGTGGGAAAGAAATATAAAGAATAAGTACAAGAATCTTAGCTGTATTCTCTTTCATATACATCATCACCTTTGCAAATGCTGAACAATTTTGTGAACTTTGATTTGTCATAAATTAAAGGAAAGGTATCGTTCATAAATGCATTCAGAAGTGAACGCCGCTGTGCTGGTTACGTCACTTCCGGTTTTTAATTTTCCCTATTGATCGTGAGAGATATGCGATTTTATTGATCACAAATCCTCCAGACCGTACATAGGGGCCTACATGTATTATTGATAACATCACTGATTTCTTGCAATCAAGAAGAAAAATTGGAAACCGGAAGAGACGCTCTCTACAACAAGCAATGTGCCAACCATGAAATTCCAGTCGTTTTTATTACCAAAATCAAGTTAAATCAAGATATTAACAATTGATAATAATCAAAACTGAAATTTGGGATGAAAATACCCTTCCCAAATAATAGTGACTATTATTTAGTCATCTATTTATTAGTTATGTCAATGAATTTGATACAGGCTGCAATCAAACAGCTGTTTTAAGTCTATAACATGGCTCTCAAAATTGCTTAAAATTTTCCCAGATTTTGCACCTGAGTTTTATGTGCAGGGAATGAATTGCTAATGAATGAGTGGCGTTCACTTCTGAAATTATTTATGGAAGGATACCTTTCCTTTAAAAAAGTATATAAGTGCTTTTGTGACGACTTGAAAACTGTTATGCTCAGACTGTAATGATCTTTCATGTGTGCAAAAAATCTAAACCTGTTCAAATACCTGTAAAGTTTCACCGTGCAAATATTTTTGTTTTCCGAAGACGTATTTGAAATCTAACATACATAATACAGCATAATGCTTTAAAGTTTTAACGGATCATAGGTACACAAATTCCTGCTTGAATGAACTTCTAAGTTCTTTCTTTCAGATCCTCTGTCTGTTTGATAGTAGTTACGTTCTTGTATATAATACACATTTCCTTATTTCAATTTCCAACCAATTTGATACCTCGGCTAAAAGAATACATCACTTCCTTTTGCTTAGGAAATTTTGGAAACGTTTATAATCAACAAAGTCCGTTTTAGCTTCATGAATGCAAATTATGATAATGAGGTTTGTATTAACCTTGCAGATGAAATTATGATGTGTCTTTGAGCAATACAGGTAAACGTATGTTTATTTCATTGACACAATAAGGACTGGTGCGAAAAGTTTCATGTGAGAGATTTTTAGTTGGGTGATGTGTCTTTCGAACGTTAGAGACCACTACTCCGTAATTTTTTTTGAAATTGAAAGTTTCGGAAACCTAATCAAATTAACAATTTGTAATATTATTAGTTGTAATTAGAACTGGCTCAAAAAAATAATAAAATGGGTCTGTCACTAAGCCGTATACAAGACAGTGTGTTGATGCTCGCTAAACGTTCTTCAATCCCTGTTATCTTAAAAATTGCCCGACTTCTGAGGAAACCTTCCACAGAAACTTGCTTCGATCATGAGAAGATGGCCATTCGCATCCAGGAAGGATTTAATCCTCATTATCCAAAATCTATCTTGTTCGAACTTTTAAAAGGCGGCGAAAAGATGTGTAACAATTGTTTCAATGTCGTGTTGAGCTGCAAGATGTATGGATGGGAGCAGTGTATCAAGAAAGCCATAACTCATTGTGCAGAGGAAGGATATATCCTAATTCTTAAGAAATTGTTAATGGTGAGAGCAACATTTTTGACAACAAATGGGATTGGAAAATGTAATCCATACTATGCAGCCGCGAAAAATGGACACGTTGATTGCTTGAGACTCTTGCTCTTCTTTGAAGATCCACACGCCATGACGTTTTGCCTATGCGGTGAGCCCATAAAGCAGACTGAAACACCCATACATTATGCGGCTCGTAATGGACATTCAGAATGCGTTGAATTTCTTTTGTGTTGTGGAGCCTATATAACATCAATCGATATATGTGGTTTAAAGAATCGTCCATTACATGCGGCTGCGGAAAATGGGCATTTTGATATTGTTAAACGGCTACTTCCCCCAATGGCAAGTGAGTCAAGTGATGATCTCTGTATAAGCGTTATAAATATAGCAGCAGAAAAGGGGTATTTGCATATATTAAAGTTTGCTGCTGAGAGTAGATTTGATACACATGCCGAGGTGGATGGCAGCCTCACTAAATACAAAAGATTGAATGCTATGAAACCCTCACCGCTGCATCTTTCTATCAGAAATAAGCACGAAGATGTAATAATATATCTTCTTAAGAATGGCGCCGATACGTCGTGTTCAAGTGTAAGCCTATGTCCTTTCTGGGAAAGTTTCCCTGATGTTAATACCATGAACGTCCTGCTTGATAATGGGGCTACTGCATGCGAATGTAATCGCAGTTTGTTAGTGGAAGCTGTTAACAATAATCAGTTTGAAGCAATTCGTCTATTGTTAATCCACGGTTTAAATCCAACATTGAAATGTGAATTGTCTGCTTTTGGCATTTGTCAGTGGGAAATGGGTAAAGGAAGTGATTTATGCCAACTCATCCGGCTTTTCCTTGCTTTTTCAACGACGAAAATTCAGTGCCCTCATATATGCCAAAAAGCGTCAGGGTGTAATGAATGGAAAGATACTCTTAAGCTATAAATCTGCCTATTACGCTCCAACAATTATGCAGAATACGGATTCGAGGATGTTTAGGAAGACTAAGGCTTTCAGAAAATTGTGTACAGTCTTTGGATATTCCACGACTCCTACAGTCTTATCTCATACACCAAGAAATAAATGCCTGAAGGCGGAGTTTCCTGATTTTTGATATTATTAATATAGGTATCGTAATGAATCCTGAAAGAGGACAGGGACAGCCAGAAATTTGAGAAAGGAGAAACCAACCTTTTCGAGAAAAATAAATTGCATTCAACCTATAAATCTCAACAGTTTTGAATTAAAAAGAGATGCACGTGACAACATTATGACGTATTTTCAGGACCTCAATTATTTATTTATTTCAAAGTTTCCATGAAAACCATTTAGCCAAAAAACAATCCCTATTGAATGGGCGGAGCCGAGAATGATGGCTATGCACACCTGAACGAGGGTACTTTCGGAAGAACTATATCACTGCGTCAGGAGAAATGAAAGTAGCAAACATTTCTCTGCTTTAAATGTTATATAGTTTCTTCTTCATGGGCGGTTAGAAAGTACTTGTGCATAGACCTTGAACATATTAACATGGGCCTACGAATACTTTCATTTCTTATCTTAAAATATCACAATGGATGTCAAGGTTTTCACTTCTCTTTTGATAACCGTAGTCGCTACAGTATGTATATAATCACAACAAATCTTGATTAAACATTTTAAGATTTAGGCAAGAACTGCGTAGCCTAAGTATATCTGAGCGTCAGATAAGTAACAGGGTTACAAAACGGATTTTATGAAAAAGCATTATATTTGTATTTTACAGTGGGGTAAGAACCGAGGACCCCCCGCCCCTCTTCCTTCGCAACCTAACACACACATATACTAATTTGATTGGGGCCAGGTACCATTTTGACCTGAATGATGAATGTCTAACGAATTAATTTTGAAGAGTCAGATTCCATGGCTTCTATTGTTCCGGAAGTCTTTAATTTCAGGAAACCTACTTCAATTTTCGTAAAATTTGCTTTAATTATCCTGCATATTTTAGAGAGGTTGTCTGGAAATTTCCTTCAATTTTCGTAAAATTTCGTTTCTTTTCATAAAGATTTTCTTTTTTGTAGGTTTGTTGGGACAAATAATAAAATCTTCCCCTCCCCAAATGTCAAATATATTCCTACGCCCCTGTGCTAACCAGTGATTTTTGTGTAACTAATAAGTTACATATATTAAGGGAATAAAACCGAAATGATTCGTTGCTAAAATTAAAGCATGTCCTCGTGTTACTTACTTTACAGAAACCTACAAAACTGATTATTTGATACTGTGTATGTAAGTAGATCTTTGGAGAAGATTGGAAATAGTTATGTTGAAAATTCTCTTTTAAAATTCTCTTCGAAAAAATAGAATGGCCTCCCTGATGTCACACATATAACACTCCAACTAAAAAACACAAAACAGTAGTTTGATATCTATTATTATATTGAAACTTTTGCTTGATATTAGGACAGGTTAATCTTAACAATATGTTTATATTCTATTTTGCTCGGCTAATACTTTAGCAACATATGGGCTTCTTTACGGTACTCTTGAAAGAATCACATTTGATGGCTACATGGCATCTTACGAATGTCAGTAATATAGTTACATTAGATTACAAAATATCCATTTTAGGAAAAATTTAATGTTGGACAAAAGTCAATCTAAACATATTGTACAGGTTTATCTTAGGCAACATGTGCACTTTTGTCCGAGATTTATCTTAATGTAAGAAAATATTGGCGTTATGCTTATAGTAATACCGCATCCGACGTAATAAGCGTCCGTGGCGCTAACGAAAATAAAATTGCATCACTTTTTACGCGAATAGTCACTTTCTAATAAAAGCCCATGCTCGTACAGTGCGAACATAAGTAATTACCACGATTTTTTCTCCACCGTATTTCCAGGGATTCAGGATAGCGTACTAGAAAGGTATGGAACATAAATACATATAAACAGCATTCATTATTTATTAGTCAAAAATATTGGGTGGGCGCTTATTAGAGCGTTACGTCGAATACGATAAACGTTTCACAATGTCCTGTAAATTAATTACTTGCAAGTAAACTCAGATGCGCTAAGATCAAATACTCTTGCATGTTTTTTCAGGCCATTAAGCTGAACTCCTGCCGAGGGAACCTCACAGGTGACATCATCGGGTTTTTGTATGACCCCTGGGTGGGTATCCTCCCATTCCCTCAGGTACAAGAGGTTGCAATCACACACCCAAGGATTGTCATAGGCGTGAACCTGTTTGATGCTCGATAAGGGGTCCAACAGCTTCGCAGGAACAGACACCAAATAGTTTGTATCAACCCGAGAGTCTTCAGATCCGACAGCGCTGTGAATGCATCTTCTTTTATATCATGCAAACCGTTCTCATTCAAATACAAATGAGACAGGTTTGTGTTGTTCTTAAAAGAGTCTGCCTTGACATCAGAAATATTGTTTCGTTCAAGCTGTAAGTAATTAAGGGTCTGGAGAGGCCTAATTGCATCTACGGGAACCTCATTGATAAATGTTTGGTAAATGTGGAGTTGAATTATGCTCTCTAAGCCGTAGAAAGAATCTGGGGAAATCGTTCTTATTGGGTTGTGGTTAAGATACAAAATTTCCAAAGCCCTATTTGATCCAAAGTTCCAGGACGAAACATCAGTGATATCATTGGAACCAAGATGGATAAACTTTAACGCAGTAGCATCTGTAAGGCTAGTTGCTGGAACAGATTTAAAGTCATTTCCGTTTAGGTTAAGCCTTTGCAATTTGGTCAATCCTTGAAAAGGGTGGTTCAGGTTGTGAGGTCGTTGAATCGTAGGTCAAGGTATACTAACGAACCCACTCCACAAAATGCGGAGTCCTTAATAGACGGACCAATGGAATTGTAATCAAGGTACAACTCTTTTAAAACCGGTAAATCTTTGAGCGAGGTTGTTGGTATGTCGACAAACATATTTGATTTTAAAAAGAGCTTTTCAAGCTGGGGTAGTCCAGAAAAAGCATTTTCTGTAATAGCGTCAGAAGAAAGAAGATTTATGTCCAAATATACTTCACGAAGTTTTGATGCTCCTGCGAATGAGTCGTCGACGAGTGTGGAAATCTTGTTGTCTGTCAGATGAAGGATTTGTAACTCTGGTAGATCCTAAGGTCTGGGATCAATGTCAATGATGCAGCGTAGATTTCTAGAAACTCAAGACTTCGCAATCCAACAAAAGCATCTTCTTCAATAGTATCAAGATCTTTATTGTTTGAGGCGTACAAATCTTTAGGGCGCTGTTGAATTCAAACGCTCCAGCTTCAATTTTAATGATTTTGTTGGAACGGATATAGAGTTTTTCAAGCCCAAGTAGATTTCTAAAAGCTTTGACGGGTACGGCTGGGAGATCATTATTGTTGAGGAGCATTTTCCAGACTTTGGGTAGGCCATAAAAGGCGTTATCATCAATATGTGTCATCTTGTTCTGTGCTAATTTTAGCACTTGCAAATTCGGCAGGTGCTGGAATGCGTATGGTGCAATGTGCGTCAGTTCGTTACCGGTCATGGAGAGCTCTGTTGTGTCAGGGTGCATATTGGTCGGAACATAGGTCAGCCCAGCCTTGTCACAATTCACAATTGTTCCGGAACAGGAACACATAGGCGGACATCGTAAAGAGACAACCGCGAGCACTGAGTTTGCAATCAGTAGAAGAACAATTCTTACAGCCATTTTGTTCTGTAAAAAAAAATACATTCGCAATTATTTAAAATCAATGCACACAGACATGTGGAGATAGTGAGGTTTATAGCTCAGTAGAAGAACAATTATGTCAGCCATGTTGTTCTGTAAAAAGAAAATACATTCGCATTATTTAACATCAATGCACATAGACATGTGGAGATAGTGAGGTGGAAGCTCAGTAGGAGAACAATTATGTCAAATTAAAATACATTGGCTTTATGCACATTTGAATCTGCAGATAGTGGGGTTTATAAATCAGTAGGAGAACTATTATTCTGATAACCATCTTGTTCTGTAAAATGAAATTGATTCGCATTATGAAATGAATATGTAAATTTAATTTGTAGATCGTGTGTTTATAATTGATTTAGGAATTATGTAAAGATAACATTTGTTACATTGCTTCGACAATTCAAAGCATAAAGCAACAGAATAATTCATCAAAGCGGTAGGTTTTTGCGGCGTTTATAAGTTTTAGACATTATTTCTTATTTTTAATGTGTTGCTAGGCGACCTTGATATTTTCATATGTAAAGTCCTTGACAATGAATTGTCTATTTAATGATAAAATAAACTTAAAGATTCACATCTAAAAAGTTATTATTATAAAGTGTTTTATAACGTATTTTGCAATGTCTCCTCTATTATACGTTACAAAATTTGCATTATAAATTGCAGCTACTAACAAATGTTAGCACATCTAATATAATAAAATCATTCAAAGAAAATTGAAATATGTTATCAATAATTTATTAACCTGTAAACATCCATAGACCTCTAAAACAAAGAGTGGTTGTAGCATACATATTTCGACATGTGTATGAGTCGAAATGCATTATTAATAAATTAAATTAGTGACAAATGGTTTATTTGTCAGATATATATTGGTATTGAAGCAACGCATTAGATGGACAAATGCTAAGCTCAATATAATAGCAACCAAGTCACTAACCTTCTGTGCTATAAATAATCTCAACAGGCCTCTCGCTCTTACACAAGACGGAACTTAATCGCAATACTCTGACCTCTGTATAATAAACTTGACAGTGAGTTTACAAGTAGTTACAAATATCAAAATAACTTTTTTGTGGTTTTATATTTGAAGTACGGAGGATTAACTTAGTTGTGTGGTTGTTTAGAGAATTTGTATTTTCCAAAACTAGCAACTCTCTTCTCCTAGCAGTGTATAGAAAATGTCCACGTTATGTTTATCAGCAATAATTGACTTTCATCAGCAGGAAGCTTCATAAAATGGTTGCAATAACTTTGATACTGTATGGACAAATGAGACCCTTATCATTAAAAAACCTTAACAAGCATTCTTTCATCACGTAAAAGAATATTCGTCTTGTGTAACATGTTCCGTTTAGCAGCCCGGAAGATCTCTTACTTTTAGGAGACAACATTTTCGTGTACAGTTACTTGAACCCATATTCAACGTAATTTTCCTTCAAACTTCTTGTAAAGATAACTAGAGACCTAGAAAGTGGTCATTTACATTTTAGCCACGTGACCGCAAGTAATCGAAGAATTCAGGTCACGGTTTTCCGAGCCGAATTTCTCGAAATCTAAACGGTGACATTTCTTGAGGCGACACATTTGTTGTTCATTTAAACAAACCGAACCAAATACTCACTCACACGCTAAGAATATGGGAGAGTACAGTGGCGTTATGGGTATTATCGCATAGTGGCGGCCTCCATAGGTTTTCTATCACCTTCTTCTTAAGATAAATCATTCCCAACTTTTAGGAGCTCACCGGGACTGTTTAGAATATATCAAATTTCAACATTTCTACCAGATGTGCGTAGAAATGACTGGTGTAGTGTCATATAAATAAAAAATGTGTATATATTTCTGTGAAAATTATTGAAAATAAGATTAATAGCGATCAAATGTAGATACGTACGCTTTGGCAAACTAATGAAATCTGTATCTATTTAAGACAAAAAAATAAATTATAAATTTACAATCCTGCATTAATGTTAAAATTCAAAGCTGAAAAAAGTATAAAAAATGTTCCTAACAGGTTTTAACTTTCAACCTTTCTTCTCGAATAATAAAATCGTAGATATATTTATCAGAATAAAATTAATTATTAGATTTATTTCGTATGGAGCATTTCAATAGTTCGGAAAAAACAAACGGAGGGCTACTTTTATTAATAACTACACAAATTTACATATTTGCATGTTTTCTTTAAGGGTATATGGACCCGTGGAGGAAGCATTTGCTAAATTGCTTTAAAATCTATTAAAAGTCAATTATAGCAGCAAAAAAAAGGTTTATCAAAATCTGTTCAGGCACTGACAATTTCACTGTTTTTTTGTTTTTTTAAATATATCTCATTCATCAATACACATATTTGATGTATTACATGGCAACCTTATAATTTTCTTTTGTAAATCCTATGTTTTATAAATGATATATCGTAATTCTTTGAAGCAGTGTAATAAATTATTACCAAAAGGTTTGGAGTATTTGCCACGCCCCAAATAGAATTCCAGCAGGAATAAACTTTCGCATCAACTCCAGTGACGAAGGGTTAGGAACTGTCCGCCCAGTCTTAATCTTAATTAAAGATTAATCAGCCATAACCCCAAACACTGTAGGTACTATTTTCAAAATTCAAAAAACGATCTTCGCAGAATTTAAAGGAAAGGTATTGTCGCATATAAATACATTCAGAAGTGCAGTTATTGTCACTTCCGTTTTCCAATTTTCCATATTGCTCGCGAGAAATCTGTGATGTTATTGATCTCACATCCGTCGGACCGCCGTAGGGCCTCCGTGTGAATTCGATACATCACAGATTTTCGCAATCAGCAAGAAAATTGAAAACCGAAAGTGACGTTACCAGCACGGCGGCGTTTACCTGGGAATTTATTTATGGGACGATACCTTTTCTTTAATACTTTTTCAACCAATATAGAAATTACTACATGTCCATAGACCTTTAATGATAAGAATAACAAATATACATTCGTTATGATTTAAATTTATAGTAATCAGTCCGGTACACGCTCCCGATCGGGAGTTCTCCCAATCGGGAGATCTCTTGTCATCGTAACCACAATGCATCTTTCCAATTTTAAATCTCTGTAAAGAAATACATAACGATAAAATAGGTTTAAGCCAAAGGTAGGAAAATGCGTGCGAAATATTCTAATTTCATTGGTGCAACAGAACGATAAAATTATTTTCTCCATTTTTACCTGCGCAAATTTGACTTTCACCAGGGAACTTTTAAAAATTCATGTCAATGATTCCTAAAGAATGGATTTTAAAACTTTAGTCATCAGCAAAAGTTCAAATTATACAAAAAAGGTTCCAGAAATATCAATATCAGTATAATTTTCAAAGAATACAAGTTTAGAATTAACAACATTTCAATAACAAAAACAATTTTAATGGCTGAAATTTTGAAATTTAAATTATCTTTTCCGATCTCCCAATCAGGAGATCTCCCGATTGGGAGCGTGGATTGATAATTAATGCCATTAATGACATTACATAAAAGTGCATCTTCTATTGATTGAAATTGAATGAAGTGCTTGCAATTTCAAAAAATTCTTTAACAAAATGGATTTAATGCGTTGTTTTCTTTTAAAGACATTTTTTTTATTGTAAACCACCAAATTTTAGTCCTGTTTAAAACGAGTAAAATTGAAAATGAATTACTTGCAGTTCAAGCTAAGAATTCATAGGTTGTTCATACCTCAACGAAGATGCTATCACACAAGTCAACAATTACAGACACTATGGAGGGGGATTTCTATTGGTAGGTTCAAAATAATATGATATTAGTTTTAATTATCATTTATTTACAAATAATGCTCCAATTGAATAGGAACTTCTATCAAAACGTTATATTTCTTGTCTTAGCTATTGACAAAATTCATGGATGACAAGTTACATACGCTCGTTCCAAATATTTTTAAAACTAATATGATATCATGTAAATAAGACATATTTAGAAGACAGTCTTTAAAAACCAATTACATGTAAGATGAACATGCACGATCACATGCTAAATTGATTCAAATCCACTAAAATACATGAAGCAACATTTGCCATTTTACAGCGTTTTGAATTCTTTGTGCAAATATGGGGAAATATGCAAATTTTTGTGTTGCTTTTGTGATGTATGAACGGGATTCTGTTTTCTTATGTAAACCCGTTGTTTTTTAACCCTCTGCCATTTCTCTTTAAAAAACTGAATATAATTGTAATGGAGAAGATTTGATCTTTACTATAACCCAACCAATCTCAAGCTGAGAAAGACATTTGGAACATTTTTAACGTTTGAAATTAAGCGAAGAAATATAGAAACAAGTAAAGCATTTGAAGGTGTTTTACTATTCATACATCACATTTTTTAATATATTAAAAAAATTCAAACATTGATTACTTATAACTTGAAAACTACACATACTCTTTTCAAAATTCAAAGACTTATGCTTTATTGCTCTTTTCGAATGGTGTATTTGTCAATAGACCCTTAAAAATGCTAAAGTCTGATTGTTCGAGACTAAGTGTAAATGTTGGGATATCATTTTTATTTTATTTTTTTACAGTGCAGTTTGAGTAATGAATAACCAAATCGAATAAGAATTCAAACTATAATTTTTTTGGCACAAACAAAAATTCAAACCAAGCATCATGAAAGTAAGTTTCGAATAAGTTGAAATTAATTTTGAAAGAAAGTGTTACTTTAAGGATCTTTCGCTCCAAAGACTTTAGAAAACCTTCAGTTTTATTTAAGTTCTATAGACAATTTCTATATTGGTTGATTGAGTATTAGAATCTGAACAAACCAGGTTTTGAAGTTTAACAATTGCACCTTTTTTTTTTCAGTTCTATTTTCAAATTTGTCAAGCATTTAAGGAGACACTATACCGCTATAATGAAAAACAATCGATACGTAAAATATAATAACAGAAGTCAAGATGGTTTCACATATTGTACAAAGATATTCATTTTAGATAAGCTATGTATAGGACATAGCAAAAGGCAAGCTATGTATAGGACATAGCAAAAGGCAAGCAATATATAGGACATAGCAAAAGCATATATGATTCACCAGGTGCAATTTCAATGCACAAACCAAAACTAAATTATCGATGATCACGTGATATCACATTGATCGCTGATATTCTGAATTTTAAGTACCTCGATATTACTGATACAAAATGTGGTAATATGTGAGTACATTTTATTGTGAAGTACAATAAGTAAATGATTAAGAATTAATAACAGATTTAAGAAAGTCTGAAAGTGACTCTTAGTCTTGTTGTTTTTATCTAAAATATAGATTTCTATCTGAACATCGAAAAGGAACTTTTTATAAAATAAACGCACACTTGGAATAATTTCTTTCATTTTGCAGCTGCATATATAATTCTTTGTAAAAAAAATCATACAATTTACAGAGTGCTTTGGGTGGCTAAGATAAGCAAACTAAACGTCAAGAAAGGACAGCTCAAAGCTAGACTTAATGCGGTTTAGAAATTCTTCACATGATTGCATTCCATAAACATATGTGCTTACGTTTCATCATATAAATCACAAAAGGTACAAAGAGGTGATTTTCTTTTGCCAAATTTGCAACAAAAAAGGAGTTCCCCAAATTTTATAGAGAAAACTAAATCAAAGGTATTGTATCTTGGAATTTCTAATAGCGATATGAGGAATAAAATGTCCCTTTTAGTTACTGAAAAATTGTAATGTATGACTTGGCAAACACCTCAAAATCTGTTTGCAATTCTTTAAATTTCTTGCCTAAATCTTAGGTCACTAAAATTGATGGAAAAGTCTAATCCTGCTACAATTAATCGGGGTATGGCAAAGACTCAACACGTGTGTTCAGAATTTACTGCACCACTACAAAGAATAATGACAGATATTTGAATAACTGAGGATTTACAAAGAAAGTACCAAGGCCGCCATGTAATCTGGTAATACATACCTATTGTAAATACCTAGATTTAATTTCATACGCAAATACAAGTTTCAACTATAGTGGAAACATTGACAAGTTAGACAGAAGTCCAGTTCACATTCGTGTATTAAAATGTATTCATAAATACGTTTTGTTGGTTTCTACAATCTGATTGGCTAATAGGTGGTCTATAAAATACATTCAAGACCAACAAGAAGCATGTAAGGAGAATGATGGTGATCAGCACTTTTTGGGTGTAAACACTCTTCTTCAGCAAACTTAGGGTTGTCATCCTTCGCATTTAGCCCGGAGTTCATAAATCAGTTTTGCTTGATTTTTAATCGGTCAAGAGGTAAACAATTATCACGTTACGTAACAAACTATGTATTTACGTATTAATATAACAAAATAATGTAACAAAAGTTTTAGAATTCTGACTATGCTAGAGTTGTTTTATTAAAACCAAAGTATTTACCGGTTTCGCTTTGAGATTTTTCCAACACAGCTATACATATATGTTACTGCCAGTTAACGCGTGTTGATGAAAGCTGTTATATAAACATATGAAAGACAATACTAATATTGGTGTGTCCACTCTGCTCCCCTTGCGCGTCTGAAGAGTGAAACAAACAAGGCTCACCTTTTTAAACCTAGGGTTGTTTGTTAATCAATATAAATTATATCAATTTATGAAGTCCAAAGCGCATTTACCTGTCAATTGATTTCATGCAAATATCTACAGCAAGTAGTGGTGGGTTGCTTAGATGGGTATGCATAGGAAAAATAAATACTCCCGCCCCCACGAATTCCCCTATTGGCATGAGGGAGTGAAATTAAGTTAAAGTTAGTGAATGTAGGTCAGAAGGGTATCACCCAGAATTTTCATTGTGAAATTGAAAAGGAATTCACAAAATGTTCACACCTTGTTGGAGCTTGTTGAACCTTTTTGGAGCTCATGATGTTGGCCTATACCTCGCAAAGTAATAAATTAGAGGGAGTGTTAATTGTTTCCTAGAAATATTCTACAGGAACATTGGACTGTAGGGGTGTAGCGAGCCTTTCGGACCGAGATGCTTGCCTGGACCTTTAAGCGTACAACACATATAGACACCTTGGCTGCCCCTGATGAACCATGGGGAATATCAAGCCTTTTAGATTTGACGAGTCGCCAAGAGAAAAGTCTAGAACTTTGTGGACCCTTTTTATCTTATTTTACATTCGACCCCTTTTGCTACATCCACGGCCCGGGCGACTATAGAAATTCAATGCACAATTAACCTGTCCGAATTAGATGATTGACAGCTTTTTCAACCAATCACCGCATGAATTTGCCTAGCAACATATTCTGTGTAACTGAGTGGGGCAAACATCCTACGCGGTACTGGTACAGTACTGCTTGCTAGCGGCGCGCGCTCATGCAGTCAATGCAATATACTGTACAAAACAAATTTCTGCACACACAGACTGAGTGGCGGCAAAGTGGTGAACAAACTTGCGGGCTTTGTAAATCTGATTGCTGTTACCCAGAATAGTTAGCAAACTAAATTTTGTTTATTCCTTTTGTTAAAACTCTAAAGATCCGGAGAAATGCCATAAATGGATCAAAACGTGCAACAGGCTACATGAACATCCAAATGTCAATGCCTTGGGTCATGCATGGTTGCAGATTTGAGGTTTGTTTGTTTCACCTAATTACCGCGTTGCTAAGGTGGGTGTGGCTTATTTCCTTAATCAGAAAGGTTAATTACAATAGCAAACCAAAAACATGCATGTGGTAATCTTCTTATTTTCGAGAACTTTCCTTTAAACTTGGGGAAAATATTGCCAAATTTTACCAACATTTCTAGTCACCTTCAAACTGCTTCCTCTTGTATGCCTTGCCCGCGCTTCGTCTGCATGAGAAATGAACAGAATCAGAAGTTAAACACCACCATTTCTGACCAAGCGTCATTGCGTAATTCGGTTCAAAACTTCACCTTTATCGATCTGTAAATCTTGTGTAACCCGTACATAAGTAAAAATCGAAGTCCGTTTTTCAATTGACACCCACGAATACAAATAAATATCCAATTTAGAGATCAAAGTATAGTCGAGGGTTGGTATACGAGAGTAAATTCGTTATATATCTATTTGACATTTTGACCGCCAAAATCATGTTAGCCTGCAGACCTTTGCGATAATTTTACAACGCAAAAAGGGCTCTTGACACAAGCAAATAGAGAGTTTAGCAAAACTAAATCTGTTCTAAAAGCTAAAAACTGATTAGCAAAACTTCAATTAGCAACAGATCTAGCGCCACGATAGGGGGAGGGGCGGATGGGCTGAGGTGAAAAAGTCTAACCTGCACTGTTGCAAGAAATAAGATAATGAAATCCTCTGGTTTCGCATACTTTTACGATTGTATTGGCCGGAGCAGAGACATACCCTAGGCTTGTACCTACTGGGATCCCTTCCTCTTCAAAGTTTAGTTCAATGGTGAAGCAAGTTCATCTTATTTGAAAGAGGACAAATTTGTGAAGAAACTACTTCAATATCTTATTCCGTCAAGAAGATATCACAGATATATTATAAGGTAGATACCATACTCTAACGTCACTCCCATTTGAACCTACACTAACTTTTTGTGCCAACTTTGGAACCCACATGCAAATATATTTACATAATCTAGGTTATTTCAGTCGTCGTACCTTCAGCAAACTTTTTCTACAGCCGACCAACAGTTTGCCGAGTAAGCGAACGGTAAAAGCAAGTAAGTTGTGCTAATTTTCTTTCTGTGGGAGATATTCAGGTTTCCGCCCTCATCTCACATTTGTATTACTTGTTAATGCATTTTAAAGTAAATTTATTTACCGGTTTTACTATTTGTATTATTTTTCCTCGAAATTTTTTAGGGTGGTTTATCATAATTACCCTTACTAGATTATGTTTTACTACTTTCCTGACGTATCCAATGGCAATTAAGCAACAAAATAACAGGGCAAAATTTAACTGTATGATAGAATACATCAAGACTTTGAGGAATCTGAGGTATTGCCGTCACAAATAACACCATAGGCTTTGGTGTAGTCGCTGTATGTGTGTATTATTTCTTAACACTCCATTTTATTCAAATAGAATAATAATCCAAAAGTGTGATTTGACTCTTATAATGTTTATCACAATGTAAGTCAAAAATATGTACCGCACCAACAATAAAATGTTTTTTTTTCTTCAGAAAAGCCTATTAAAGCGCGACTTTCTAACGTTAACACATAATAAGAAGTCACCTCTTTTCTTAAAATTGCTCGACATTTTCACGGTAAATTCGAAAAGCGGACGGTGAAAAGATAATGGCATTATTTTATATCGTGAAGGAAAATTTAAACCCTGCGCTGTGGTTGAATTCATTGTGAGATACTTCCGTAAAGTATCTCCTGATCGGGAGACCAAAACTGTTCTCCCGATGAGAAGTACGAAGCGGACTGTTCAATGCAAACGAAAGCCATATCATTACCCACAATGCACCACGCGTTTCATAATACATCTAATGTGTAGACGAACGGATATTGATGTAAAACTAGTCTGCTAGAACACACAATGTGTTTTTTTAATGTGGCTATTTCTAAATATTATACAAAAAAGGTCATTTTTCAAGACAAATTTCCATCTCGATTCCGAGAAGATAAAAACTAAATGGCTACGTTCGTTTAGCGAATTTTTTTTTTGGTATGGAGATTTCTACTTTTATATTTTCATCAACCCTATTGTTTTGTGATTGGATCTTAAATATGTGTTATTACCCTCTTACAGTCTAAATACTGTACAAAAAACACAAGAAATGTTGGCCCTTATCTCACTCGACATATTAATGCCATGTGCACAACTAAAGTTAAATCCGCCATGTTTTCGAGGACAAGTACTAGTTTCGTAAATAATATGCGCACAAAATACATACACGTTGTGCAATAGTTTGTGTATTGAGCCATTCAAAAGCTTTCCAAACGTTTAGATTTCTGCAAAGTGAAATATCCGTTGATGTAAGGGCGGGATATCTAAACTCTCTAATCACGGAAATAGGCAACGCCCAACGCGGTAACTAGGTGGGGCAAACAAACCCCAAATCTGCAAGCATGCATAATTAACCCATTGACATTTGGATGTTCATGTGGCCTGCCGCAAGCTTTGATCTATTTATGACACTTCTCCGGATCTTTAGAGTTTTGAACAAAAGGAATAAACAAAATTCCGTTTGCTAACTGTTCTGCATAACAGCAATTAACTTTACAAAGCCCGCAGTGGGCCCGTCAGCGCAATTTTTTTCACCATTTTGCCGTCACTCAGTTTGTGTGTGCAGAAATTTGGTACATTATATTACATTGACTGCATTAGCGCGCGCCGCTAGCTGGCTGTACTGTAGCAGTACCGCGTAGGATGTTTGCCCCCTTAGTTACTCAGAATTTGTTGCTACGCAAATTCATGCGGTGATTGGTTCAAAAAGCTGCCAATCATCTAACTTGAAAGGTTAATTGGCATGAGCTTTGATTTTCAATATTTCTGGCTCAGATAACCTTTTTTTCTTCTAGAATTTTGAAAATAAAGTATACATTGTCAACAATATATTTAAAACGGTAATAAATGGAATTTGATCACGTTCATTTGTTTGGCTTTTTCTGTGTCCTTCACAAAATCTGTAATGTACAGATGTAATCTGTTTGTTTGACTGATTGCCAACTGTACGTCTGACTTAACACGAATCCCATTGGTCTGTTAGTCGCAGATTAAACAATAATACCTTGCTGCAGTTGTCAGCGTGTTTGACAGTTAATCAATCAAAAGCAAAATGGAATGTTTAAACCAATAAAACTGGCTTGAGGTTGGAAAGAAACTAAAAAAAGGTAGGGTATAATACTCCTGAATTCTCAAAATACCTTAAAAGGCGATATCGTCATATGTGCACAATATTTAGAATTCCTTTCAAATTTTTTGATTGGTTGAAATTTTGCTGCACGATTCGTTGTCTCGTATTGCAAGGTATATAGTTATTTAAAACGTTTTTAAGGTCACAATACGAGACGGCCCAGATGTTGCGGCGATCGTAAATAACGTTTTTTATTCAAATCATGTCGTGAGTTTAAGCCCCGGTAGAATCGTTTATTTTATTTTTTTGCTTTCATCTTCTTCTTTTTTTTCTCAGTAATTTTCATTTGGTGACTATCATTGTAGTACTATAATACTAAAATTTCACTTTCGCTTTCTGACAAAAAAGCATTGAAAAAACAAATAAGTTTCTCGTCACAGTAACGTAATGCGCTGTGTATGTAATTCTGCACACACAACGTACATGCTAGTGTCTGGCTGTACTGTGTGGTACAAACAGACAGAGGAACGGATCTTGCCTCCACAACCGAAAGTGACGTCAAAAAAAAATATTCCCCCATTTTTACCGTATTTTACTGAGACGAGCCTCTCTCTTTAAAATAATGGCTAGTTTAGTAACAATTAAAACTGATGGAGGTTAATGTTTGTCTTAAATAGAAACCAATAGTTTGGGATGTGTATCAATATTTGAAATGTAAAGGATAGTGCTAATGGCAAGCAAGTTCATCTGATACTAAAGAGTTCTTTAGAATAAACAAAATGGTGATGAAACTATAATTGAGATGTTCAAGTGACTGGTGTGGAAAGTCCACGCTAGACTGGTAGAAGGTTGGTGTTGTCATTTTCACTTTCTTATTAAACGATTTCGCATGTCCATCGTATGTGAAAGAGGACTTTAATGGAAACAAAATGGTAAAAAAAACCGTTCAAAAATCTTGATTCGTTAAGGAGATATTTAAGTTTAAAGTTTGGTATCATTTTGAAATGTACTAATTGTGACATCGACTGAAATCATACGATTCTATGACATCACAGCCTCAGATTCTTTAAAGTTTATATGTATTCTATCATATTTTGTCAATTCGTTTTTGATAGACTTAA
>JAIGNY010003647.1:537500-622500 GCA_020152595.1 Chiridota heheva | reverse complement strand
TGTTCAATGAAGTCACATCAAAAACAAGGATACGTGCAACATTTTCTTGGGAAATGAAATTAACATGTATGGCTTTGCAATGATGCCAGAGAGTCTTATTAAATGATTGGTCAAATCGTAATAGTAAGGAATGCAGGTGATAAATCCTTCATGTAAAAGCCTTCTTTTATGCATGAGTTAGACACCGATTATGAGTCATTGGGAGATAACCCCCCCTCCACACATACACATACTCACACACACACATACACACTAAAAGCGTCGAGAAAAAAACAAGAAGGGTTCTGATTGAGTAGTAATGTATCTAGGGTGGGCCAGAATATATTAAAAAATAAGTCAAAATTTTAATTTGTAATTTCAACTAAATATTTCTGGGGTATTTTAGGAAATTCGTGCAAATGCAAGTTGGAATGAACTCAACTAAAGGAAACATATTGATTAATTTCCTGTTCTTTCCTAATTTTTAAAACCGCTTCAACTTCATCAAAAAGAATATTAAAAAAATTATCAGGGGGAGCTGAGATAATTTGGAGGTCTGCCTGCACAGTTTTGGGATCTGCAAGGAACTTAATCTTGTATACAATTATTGTTACCCCCCCCCCCCCCCGCCTTTCAGACCCCGTCCCCTCCCATTTGCTACAATGTAGACAAACTGTTTGTCTGCAGTAAATGTAGCAATCTATTTCCAGCTGATATCTTTTTTGTCACTTTGTGCTATCTCCACTTTTGTTTGTTGAACTTGGACAGAGCTCAAAGATTACATGACCCGACGACAGAGTAAACGAAAAAGAATATAAATATATATTCTTGGAAAAAGATAAAGACAAACTTGTGACACTGACCGTTGTCATTGAACTTTATCCATAGATACTTGAAGGCAATTTTAACAAAAAATATATCAGTCCGGTACGTACCCCTGATCTGGAGATCTTAGAGTTCACCCGTTCGCGAGATCCGGACATGCGCAGTACGAGTCTATTAAATAAAGAAGCTTCGCCAAAGTCTTTGGTGCAGTCGCTTCATGTGTATATTATTTCTTAACAGTTTTATTACAATAAAATGATGATACAAAACTTTGATTTGACTCTTATATTATTTATTACAATTTTAGTCACAAATTATTACCGAACAAAACTTTAAAATGTATTTCCTCAGAATATCCTCTTAAAGCGCAACTACACATGACAAAAAGTCACCATTTTCCTTCAAATTTCTCAAAAATTCCACCGTAAATTTTAAAAGCACACGTTGAAAAGATCATTCATATGCCCTTATTTCATAATGTGAAGAAAAATTTGAACCCTTCGCAATTACTGAGCTCCCCGCGCTCGAAATTTGTCTGATTCTTGTTTTATTTCTATACAAAATTTGAATTTGGATAGATGCATTGTGGAATACTTCCGGAAAGTGTCTCCTGATCGAGAGACCAAACTGTTCTCCCGATTGACTGTTCTCCCGATCGGGAGTATGAACCGGACTGTATATGGAGAGTAAGAAGAAATAAAATGATTTTGCCTTGGTTTGACTAACATGCGGGGGTATATGTAGCTACGAAAAATTTAAGTTGTTCTTGCATAGACCCTGTGTTGTAAGACGCGACTCTGGCAGTCGGGTTCTGTTTATTTCCCAGAGGTTAGTCTAAATATCTGGACAGCTAGCAATTATTTGAGCTTAATTGTTAAAAAAAAATACGTTATAATATGTTTTAAACACAAGTGGTTAAAATTGTTCATACATACCTAGAATGTATTGAGGATGATAATCATTATCCTGTGCTGAATGCATGAGCGCATTGAAATCATGCATGCACACTGTTGTTATAGCACTAGTTGAGGGTGCTATTGTAGATTACACAGTGGCATTTACACAATAAAAATTGTATGGTTCAGTTGAAGAATTTTTTTTCTCGAAAACTTTAAGTGGACACGAAAATGTCCTACTAACCCTTTATTTTTCAATCCTCCTCCAGCATTATTTAAATATGAGCAGTAGCATATATGATCAAGAGGTTTTAATCTGAATTCCTTCTTCTTTTTTAATTTAGCAAAAAATACAGCCTGATAATTGTTAGAAATTTAGGGCAGTAATTACAAATAAAATACCAAGGTCGCCCTGTATACCCAGAAAATTGGCCTAATATATGCAAATTGGCCTAATATATGCAAATTGGCCTAATATATGCAAATTGGCGCATGAGATTTTCAAACGCTATAAAATGGTTAATGTTTCACCAATTTTGATGAATTTGTTGCTACTATGATAAGTTTCGATAGATTCGAAAGCAATTTTGTTGCCTCTACCCATCCATACACCTTTAAAATGTTGTATGGGCTACCGAAAACCCATATCTACAAAACCTATTCAAAAGCTCTAGTTAAATATTCCAATTTTACAGTTTAGGAGAGTTTGAATTATCACCTTACTGGAATTTAGCGACTTTTTTTTCCTATTTAAGATCCTCATTAGAAATCTTAAATAAAGAAAGTGTGTTCTTCTTTTTTCTTTTTAATCCCCCGATCCCTTCCCCTCCCTCCCCTCCCCCTCACCTTTGCACAGAATTCCTTTCGCCACCCCAGCGTGTAGATGTTTTCCATATCTATCTTCCCGATATGCCCAAGGAGATATTTCGATTTTCAAAACACTGCCATACATCTTTGTTTCTCAAAATCGTGATGAACACTTTTGAACCCCTACTTTATTTATAGTGGAGTTGGCTTTATATCAAGGCATAGAGTTGGCATCATATCAAAGCATATATACTTCTTCTTTCTCTCCTTCAATGGATATAGAATGTATAATTTATGATTATTTTATAACGCCATTGTCTACACTATAAAAGTGTATATTTTGACGCTGGAGGCATTGTGGGAAACATACTAGCGGTCACCATTATCATGTTAAAATCTTAGATTTAGAATAATATGAAAGTGTAGACTCACCGTCACTGCAGCTTTAATTAAAGAGCACTATACCAAAAGTGAAAGTACTTCAACAAAATTCATAAAATCACAAAAAAATCATGAATATCGCAAAAAAATAGATTAAAAATTGATCATTTTACAAAGTTCATATATAAATATATATTGTTTTTTTTTTTTGGTGCCCTGTCTTTGACCCCGCCTCCCAAACACGTTTTCATAAGGGTGCTAGTAGAGTAAAGGTTAATCAACCCGCGACAATTGTGCCAACTCAGAAATATAAGAATCATGGTCCCGATAAGCAGCCCACTGGGTCACTGAAGCGGAACGACCCATCAATATGCAAATTTTATGCAAATATAATACAATGTTTTCTCGAGTTCGAGATATAAACTATTCTTGAACACTATTTTACTGAACAGTTTGGCAACTGTGTTCAAGTAATATTCACCAGCTTCGTGTTTTATTGATTTTTATTTAGAATTAGTCAGTATATCTTTTTTACAATCATTTGAAGTTTGTCAATCAACACAATAAAAGTATATATTACCCAAGAAGCATTATGGGAAATTCTTTAAATGGAAACATTATTATGTTGCGATTCATATAATCTTGTGGACCTTTTTCTCAGAAATTTTCTTAGTCCTTGAGTTCATTTTATTATATTTGATTTCAGTGACGGAGGGTGCATTAAGGGTTCATAATAATAACTTTAGTTGATAATTAGGGCAATGTAAATCAACAATTATTATTTTTATTGATCTCAGTGGCATTTAAATAATATTTCCAGGTAAACAGATGAAGAATATCTGCAGCTTTTATTGGACTCAAGTTAACCGATCTAATATTCAGAACATAAACTTATCCAAATAAGCGTCATTTTAAAATTTAAAAACTTTGAGATTCATGATAATAAAATAACGATAGTGAATTTCATAAGCAACATCGGCAACAAAATGGTGATAAAGTAACAATAGAAACAAATATAAATATCTAACAAAACGAAACTAAGATACACTGAATGATATGGGAATACCCAAGAAAATTATTGGGGTATTAATAAAGTTTAAAGAGTTTTTTTAATTGATGAATACAGAATTTTATCTGGCTGCCTAACTAGTTCTGTGCTACTGTGCTATATCAATTCAGATTTATGTGCTTCGATTTTTATTTTAATATAAGCAAAATAGAATGTTCCAGTAAGATAAACTGTCAATCGAAATTGATTGAATGGTAAGCCATCGAAGGACAATGTCATTCCTTTCAAAGACTTAGCAAACCTTAGCCCCGCCCCTGAACTTCGTATCGTCAAATATTGTTGAGGTCGAAATTGTTTGCTCAACAACACGTGCACGTGACTTTTGAAAGAAAGGAAGAAACATCACGTGACTAAGAACATGAAAATGGCATCATAATCAATCATCCAACTATCAAATCATATGCTTTTAATTTTACCAGATTTGCCTCATTGTGCATTGATGCACCTCGTGACCTTATATATACATATATATATATATATATATATATATATATATATATATATATATATATATATATATATATATATATATATATATATATATATATATATATATATATATATATATATATATATATATACATATATATATATATATATATATATATGTATATATATATATATATATATATATGTATATATATATATATATATATATATATATATATATATATATATATATATATATATATATATATATATATATATATATATATATATATATATATATATATATATATATATATATATATATATATATATATATATATATATATATATATATATATATATATATATATATATATATATATATATATATATATATATATATATATATATATATATATATATATATATATATATATATATATATATATATATATATATATATATATATATATATATATATATATATATATATATATATATATATATATATATATATATATATATATATATATATATATATATATATATATATATATATATATATATATATATATATATATATATATATATATATATATATATATATATATATATATATATATATATATATATATATATATATATATATATATATATAAAGGGTATGTTTTTCAGTTGGGCTGCACACCTCTACCACTTTTAGTATGAAGTGCCTCCCCCTCCCTCCCTTCCCACCCCCTCAGGAAAAGGTTGCGGAACTTTAAACTTAAATGTTGCCTAAACCTGTTAACGGGATAAAAAAAATGAATGCTTTTTTGGCTATTTTGTTGTTTTTTAAGTCCTCTTTTAGAAAATATCAACTTTCTTCATTATTGAACTAATGCTTCAAAGGCACAGTGTCAACTGAATAGACTCTTTTTATGGAAAATTATTGAAATTGGACAAAATGAAGTAAACTTGTGATAAAATTCTTGGAAATTTGGTAAAATTCTTGGAAATTTAGGTAAAATTGTTGGAAATTTTGGTAAGATTATTGGATATTTGGTAACTTGGTGTTTAGCAACACTTCCTGAAATTGAAAGCTTTCTCCCGAAAATGGAAGAAAATTTCCTGCAATTGAAAGACATTCTCTGAAAATGGAAGACAAATTCCTGAAAAATGTCAAAAATGGAGAAACATTTCCCGAAAATTGAAGAAAATTGCCCAAAAATCGACATTAAATTTGTTAAGTTCTTGATAATTTAAGTAAAGTTCCCGAAACTTAAAGAAAATTCCCACAAATTAAGGAAATTTCTTACTTTTTTGAGAAATTTCTGAAGATTTCACTTCGCTATAGAACAAAGTCATAAGCAATTTGGGCGATACTTAACTTTACCTATTCATTTTTCACAGTTTATTTCCCTAACATGTATAGCATATTGTATATCTCGCTTCTTTATTTTAAATACAGAATTTCGCCAGGGGGCAGTTACCCCTCCCCCTCCCCACACTGCTGGTGGGCCAATTATTGATGGCAAAGTGGATTAGTAGACAGGAGGGCGGCGCAAAGGCGGGACAAGGTGTAATGGGGCGGAGGTTCTGGGAGAGACAGATCCTCCACTTCTTTGTTTTAATAAGAAAATACTGGGAAAATAGATCACATTTTCCCTCCAAATCATATACAAATTACTGTAACGTAGGTTGGCCCACCAATACCACAAGCTTTACAAAAAGTGGTGTGCCATATGAAGTGACTGGTGATTAAATGGCCCTAATTGGCCACCAGTACACATGTTTGCAAAACTGATCAGTAACATGTCGAGTTTTTGGAGAGTTCTCAGTTCTTATCATGGTCATTGTATATACGTTATTGATATGATATATTAATTTACTTCCCACCACTTCTTGAGCTTCTGTTAATATTCTTTCAGTAAAGGTTAATGAGCTACTTAGCTCCACGTACACTTCAACTGAAGTGCAATTCAAATTTAGTATGTAATCATATCGCCAACTCCATGAGGGTTACTCTTTGTTTACATTGAGATATCCATGGTAAATATACTTATATATAAATGTGTTTACCAGTTTACTGCGATTAAAGGCGGATTAGACCCATAATAAGTTTGGCAGTTTGATGACTTTTTTTCAAATATTCATTGACCGATTTTGTTTCCTAAAGTGATAAAATGTTATTGTTTATGAATCCAATCTAACTACTTAGAATAATTATTGGTGTTAGAGAAGCTTTTGTACCTTTCCACGAGGATCTAAAAGCTTTCCTGCACTCTCACCCTTTGGTTTAGTGCCCCTTTAAGTTTCTTGGTTTTTGTACTATGTCCAGGGAGCTGTCTGGCTGCTATATTTGAATGACAGCTCTCTGCTATGTCGTAATGGTTGAATGGTGTTGCAAGAAAGAACTATAACAATACAACTTTCAAGAACATAGCATACGGGCAGCAGCGTAGCTACGGAGGAAGGGGAAAGGGGGCAGTAGGGCCTGTAATCCTCAAAATGTCACAGTTCCCCCCCTCTCTCCACCCGTATGAATAAATACAGACAGGAATATATATATATATATATATATATATATATATATATATATATATATATATATATATATATATATATATATATATATATATATATATATATATATATATATATATATATATATATATATATATATATATATATATATATATATATATATATATATATATATATATATATATATATATATATATATATATATATATATATATATATATATATATATATATATATATATATATATATATATATATATATATATATATATATATATATATATATATATATATATATATATATGTATATATATATATATATATATATATATATAAATATATATATATATATATACATATATTTATATATATATATATATATATATATTTATATATCTATATATTTTTATATATATATCTTCTATATATATATATATATATATATATATAAAATATATATAAAAAAAAAGGATATATATATATAAAAACTATATATATATATATATATATATATATATACTATATATATATATATATATATATATAATTAACAACAAACTATATATATATATATATATATATATATATATATATATATATATATATATATATATATATATATATATATATATATAAATAAATCCCAGATATAATCCAGATTTGTACCTGATTAGCATTTCATATCAAATGAATTTGATAGCATATAGGTATAAGGCGGTTTGTAAGTTAATAAACGATACTGTAAAGTTACGGTACGCACTGACGTCATTTTATTTGCATGTTTGATCGATCAATGGGAAATCGATAGTCTATTGCGGGTCACAGGCCAACTAATCATGAAAGTTAATGGATCGGGAAACTCAATTGAAATTACATTTTTGCATTAATTTGTATTACGCAGTCAGGTTTTAAACATAAAGCGTTTGTGAAACACTGGTGACTGACAACCCATGGCCATCAGCAGTCATTGGCGTAGCCAAAGGGTGCCACCGTGCCAGGGCCATGCCCCCCCCTCCCCCCCCCAACATGCTTAATCACACACCAGCAAAATAAATTACATATCAAAAATATATGTTTCGTTCCAAGTGAGCTTTTGCAAACTCTATGCACACCTTCAGACTGTGAGAGACAAATTACACATACAGTTTCTCCCCTCCCAAAAAAAAAAACCTGGCTTAAACCATGGCCAGTGCCTAATCAAGCTCCCTATTTGTCCAGTACCTTACTGGAACTTCTCCCCTTGAAAACACACCACGCGATTTGGCTTTAATTTTAACGCATTTCATATCTCTAAAATGCGTAATTTCTCAGAGCTTCCGGGGACTTCGCCCCCTGGATTCCACCGGAGCTTCGCTATTGGACCCCTTGGGCCCTTAGGTGGGCCCCTGGACCGCACGCCGCGGGGCAAGATATTAACCGACTTTGAATAAGGAACTGAATAATGATCCGAATACGAAACCGGAAGAGGAACCGAATAAGGAACCGAATACCTACCTGTGTTACCTGTAATGTTTCCTGGACGAAAGGCTAGTAAACCTAGAAGTGTCAAGTAATTCGTGACTCTCGGCCTTGAAGTAAAAGCGAAAAGCCCGATTATACCAGTACTTATCCAGCCTGTTCCTAAACAAATTTAGATTGCATGCTTCCACCATAACTTGCAAATCCGATTGGAGAACAAATTATGTCGAACGCTGATGAATGCATGTGACTGAATAATTGTCCTGTTTTCACAACCTCTTTTTCTATTACAAATAAGTAATAATTGTGCAACTCTTGCATCATATATATGTGAGACCATTTTATATACTTCAATCGTATCACATCTTGCTCTTCTGTAAGTTAATGTTGGTAGTTTCATATTGTTAAGCCTGTCAGGATATGGCAGATTACGCAAATGCGGGATAAATTTGGTAGCTCTCCTTTAAACATTTTCGATCAACTCTATATGTTTTTTTCTTTCATGGGTGCTAGACACAGTTTGAAAATTCCAGATGTCTTACAAATGCCTTGTAGAGGTGGACTAAAGAGGTTTTGTCAAGATATGTGAATGATCTATGGATGACTCCAAGTATAATATTTGCCTTGTTGACTTTCTCGTTGATGTGAACTTCAAAAGTAAGCTTGGAGTCAAAAGTTACTTCTAGATCCTTCACATTAGCAGGTTAGTTACAAATTCAAGATTGTGATTTAACATGGTGTAGCATAAATCACTTGAAGGAGAACAAGGTGCAATTTCTGGGACCTTGCACTTGTCTGGGTGAAATTTTAGTAGCCATTTAGAAGACCAGTTTGCCTAGAGTCTAGGTCAGCTTGCAAGATATTATGGTCTTGAGTTGAAACTTATTGACATACAAATCTTAGTGTCATTTGCAAAAAGGGTAAATTGAAAACTCACAGTGTCAGGGAGATCATTTATATATATAATGAATAGGATCGGACCCAAAACACTACCCTGTGGTATACTACTGGTCACTGTCATTGAATTAGAAGTACAACCATTTATTATAACACGCTGTGACCTATTTGTAAAGGATCTGATCCAGCTATAAATGGATCCACAATACCATCTAACTTTAATTTATGAAGCAGACGTTTATATGGCACCTTGTCAACAGCTTTCATAAAATCAAGATATACAATGTTAACCTTCCCATTATTTTCCCATGCTAGGGACAGATCATCTAAAACTAAGTTTAATAATTGTAGAGAAGTAGATCTCCTTTCATAAAATCAAACTGTTGAGGACTAATTAGATTGTTGTTATAAAGATGTTTCATCAAATGGTCTCTAATAATCGATTCCATCGTTTTACCTACAACACATGTTGGGCGCTCAGGGCGATAATTTGATAAAGATCTGTTGCCCTTCTTAAAAATAGGTGAGAAATTTTCCACCTTTCAATCATCTGGAACTGTCATATTGTCTAAGGACAGTTGGAAAAATGTAGTTAGATATGAAGCTATGATATCAGAACACCCATATACAATCCTTGGATGGATACCATCTGGTCCCGCTGACTTAGAAGTATTTAAAAAAATTAATTTTTCAAGTACTGTGTCTTGTGATATGGAAATAGAACTGAGAGGAACTTAAAAATTTCATTTTTCAAAGTCAAGCATTTTATAATCATCTTTAACTGTAAATACGCTCATGAAAAAATGAGACAAGCACTTGGCTTTTTTAAGGTCAGATATAGTTACGGAACCAAATGAGTAACAAGAAATTAAAAGTAGTCGAATAAGTTACACGAAATTAACCGACTTTGAATAAGTAACCGAATGAGTAGCAAGAAATTAAGTGACTTTGAATAAGGAACCGAATATGGACTAAGGATTAGTGACCAAATTCACACCTAAACAAGTAACCGAGTAAAGATTAACTAGCCAGTTTTCCTGAGGTGTTTGGCCTGGAATATAATTAGTTTTGTACTACCTTCCTCCACCACGGCGTGACCGAAAGCTAAGGAAATTTGTCTTCTGCCCTTTCCTGAAACTGTGAAAGCTTAGGCTAGACTAAATCCGACGCCCACTTAAGCACTTCTGCAACTTTACCAAATCAATATCAAAAACTTCAGTCTTCCAGTCGAGAGTAGGAATTGTTTTCACTTAAACAAGACATAGGCCCAACTTATACCCAATTTCGCGAATTCTGCAGCAGAGTTGAGAAAGTACTCCGAGCTTAGTCCGAGTCACAGATATGGAAACTTCAGGGACGAAGATCTTGCGAGAGAGTGGAGTCAAAGTTGGATTCATCGGTGGTGGGAATATTGCCCAAGCAATTATCGCAGGAGCATTATCGTCAGGTACGAAACACGTGTAGGCTAGGCCTAGCTGAGTCTGACCACAGGTGTTCCTAACGTTATGGCAACCTATATGCTTACACTATATATATATATATATATATATATATATATATATATATATATATATATATATATATATATATATATATATATATATATATATATATATATATATATATATATATATATATATATATATATATATATATATATATATATATATATATATATATATATATATATATATATATATATATATATATATAAAGAAAGGTAGGACTCTTTCTAACGCGACTATCGAACCGTACAAAAATTCCTTTTTTTTACCACTCGCGAATCTTAATTAAACTTTTTTTACTCAACTCATTTGCTGGAGACTCTCTTCTTCCTGTATAAGCTACGGTATTTGTTAGTTTTTTTCCGATTAGATGTACAAACGATAAATTTTCTACCAAATTACCGTCCAGACAATCTATCCGTCCAACAATTTGCTGCAAACTACAAGAACCGTTGCGATGACGTCATGAAGAAGCAGCCCTGCAATTACGTCATCGCAACGTTTCTTATAGTTTGCAGCAAATTGTTGGATGAATAGATTGTCTTGACAGTGATTTGGTAGAAAATTTATCGTTTGTACATCTAATCGAGAAAAACTAACAAATACCGTAAACATACGAAGAAGGGAGTCTCCAGCAAATGTGAGTAGAGTGAAAAAAGTTTAATTAAGATTCATGATGGTCAAAAAAAAGATTTTTTTGTAATGGTTAGATAGTCACGTTAGAAAGAGTCTACCTTTCTTTATATATATATATATATATATATATATATATATATATATATATATATATATATATATATATATATATATATATATATATATATATATATATATATATATATATATATATATATATATATATATATATATATATATATATATATATATATATATATATATATATATATAAATAGATATATATATAGATATATATATATATATATATATATATATATATATATATATATATATATATATATATATATATATATATATATATATATATATATATATATATATATATATATATATATATATATATATATATATATATATATATATATATATATATATATATATATATATATATATATATATATATATATATATATATATATATATATATATATATATATATATATATATATATATATATATATATATATATATATATATAGGTATAAAGTTATATCTGACTATATATCTTCCAACTACATGTGTTCCTTGCATTATGGCAACTATATACTTAATATACTTATTTATATATATATATATATATATATATATATATATATATATATATATATATATATATATATATATATATATATATATATATATATATATATATATATATATATTATAACAAGGTAGGTCACCTTCCTACCGCGACTTTGGAACAGTATATGAAAATTTCTGTTTTTGAACCACTCATAATCTCAATTACATTTTTTTACTCAACTCACATTTGCTGAGACTCCCTTCTTCATTTATAAGCCACAGTAGGCCTATTTGTTATTTTCTTTCCAATGAGAATTGAGATGTACAAACTACTATTTTTTACCCCATTACAGTCATGACAGTGTAAATGCCCAACAAATTGCTGCAAACCCCAAAAAATGTTGCGATGATGTCATAAGAAGCAGCACTTCAATGACATCACCGCCATAGCCCATGGGTTTAAAGCTACTTTAAGTGAACATTTATGGCTAATAACAGTGCAAAGAAAAGGCTGAAGAGATCATTAAGGCCTTTGAAGTTGCAACCGCCACAAGATTTTTGTCCGTAAAGCTCCGAACAATTTTGAAAAATTTGATGATTAGCATAGTCAGTTTATAGCTAGGCCTATACAGTATCTTTCATCAAAAATATTGTACATTTACAGGCTAGATAATCTAAATTATCATTCATGCATTTAATTTGATTGAATGATGATTCTCAACCTATTGCCAACAATGAAAATGATCTTACACATATCAACTTTGTTTCTAACTAAAAGCTTGATATTAATTTTTCAGTAGCGTATGAATTATGAATTTGATTATGTTCCAATCCAGGCCATATTTGTAACTCCCAATAGGTGGAAATAGTGTACTGTATCTCACCCAATAGCTTTTAATACTTTATTAAATTAGTTGTTATTATTTTTATATTATTTTCTTACATTATCTTTTGCTCCATATCTAACTACAATTATTTATATTTGAGTCTTTATTAACATGTTAACTATTGTAGTACTATCAGAATGTAAGGACTAAGCATGCCTATTCAAAATCTACTTTCATATTTACAGTATCAGCAGTCATGTGACCAGCAAGACTGGATTAGTGATGTTGCAAATAGACAGGCCTGTTCCTGCCAGTGGTTTAACTAGACTATTTGCTTAGGGAAAAAAGTATGCACAAAAGTTACATAATTTTAGTCTTAGATTGAAATCAGTATGCTATTCGAATTTCTTAACATCTTTTTACAAAATGAACATAGAATTATGATCAAATGAAATTTTAAGATTCTCCCCAGACTGCATAGTTTGCAAAGTGTGCACGGAAGATAATTTTTGGGCTCAAAAATGTGTGCCTATATCTAGAAAATGTGCACCAATAATCCTCTATTTGATAGTGGAAATAATATTTAACAAAAGGTTGAAGTTTTCCTGTGTTTAGGTTATCTAGAACTTGGCTTTTCTAAACTTTTTAATAAAGAAAACTTTATTGAAAGATGTGCACCTTTAATAACTTTTTTTAAACTATGCAATCTGGGATTCTCCATATTGTCATTTAGGCCTTCCATTATTTATCATGAAAATGGGTGAAACAATCATATTGATATCTTATTCCCTTTAAATAAGAATTCAAGTGTATTAGCTGTGGCTTAAAGCAGTCTCCAGGTTGGTAAAACAGTCTTGTTCAATATTGCCATAGACAGAGACATAGGAAGCTGGGACAGAGGGGGAGAACTGAACCCCCTACCCTTCCCCCTCAGTGGATCTCACCTTCCCGATTATATGCTTTCTGCCCAGGTGGAAGGTGAAATTGGAAAATCATTGGATATTCTGGTAAAATTTCTTGAAACTTGGCCAAAATTTTAAAAAATGGTCAGAAAATTGTGCAAATTGACTAAAAAATCCCCATAACTGCCAAAAAACAAAACCAATTTCCAGAAAACTGGCAAAAAATTCTGAAACTGGCCAACAATTCCAAAAATTGAAGAAAATTTCTGAAAATTGGGGAAATATCCCAGATATTCAATGGGATTTCCTGATTGGCAGCAACTTTTGATGGAAACTTAATTTACCAGTGCAATGTTTCCATTTGTTACTGAGAAATTTTGAGGTTTTTGCCCCCCTCCCTCTCCCTCCCAAGAGGTAATCCTCCATATGCCCCTGGCCATAGACCTTTGATAATATTTTTCTTCTCTGCAGGAAATGTTGTATCTTCCCAGCTACTTGTGAGCGCTCCAACGGATCGCAACCTGAAGAAATTGAAGGTTTGTATCTGCAGTCTCTCACTCTATCATAGCACTACCACAAGACTAACACACCCAGTTCAAGCACAAACAAACAAACAAACATTCATAATTAACCTCTTTTGGCACATATGACTCAAACTGTTAAAGGAATATTCCCATGGATTTTCATTTCTTCATATATGATAAAGAAAAGTTATAGAAACAAAGTGGTGAAAAAACTATTTCTAACAAGTTCTAACAATTTAAAGAGTAGCAAAATGTTCTTAAAAACACTTTTTGCAGTATATGTCCTTCAGCTTGGTGATGTCATCAAGGCAATTCCAGCACAGTTCTTATGTATTTCTTATATATTTAATCACACTTTTTTACATTATCAAACAACATTTTTGGTTCATTATAGAGAGAGGGTGGAATATATAATTTACAAGAAAACATTTTGTTTTTATCTTGGTGTACATCACATTTACAATGACAAAAAAATCAAAATCTTTTTTAAGGAAATACAAAAACATTTTGTTGAAATTGTCTCTATGACATCACAGATGTTGCCAATCAGTCACTTTTGTCCAAATTCAAAAACACTTTAAAATATTGTAACTTCTAAACGGAATACGATATTCACATAGTTTTTTCACTACGTTGTTTCTAAGAAATTTATCTATCGTATATTAAAAATTGAAAATCCATGGGAATAGTCCTTTGAAGTGCCATTAAACACAAACAAACACTATTTGATATTACAGTAGATGTAACTTTCACATAGGTTCCAGATCTCTTCTCTCCTGACTATCCTCAATCTCGGACCTTTTCAAAAACAACTCTTCCTCAAACATCATCAACTTTCTCTGCAACAACAACCTCTTCCACCACATTTAACTCCCCTGTCCCCTCCCTCTCTACACCTAACTCTACATACACCTTTCTTTTTACCAAAAGTTTTTTTTTTTTTTTTTTTTTTTTTCCTTCTGCTTTTCCCCCTTATCTCCCTTACAAACCTTCCATCTCCTCACTATCCTAACTCTTACACCATAATTTATTAGCACCCTCTTGGCACATTTGACTCTTGACTGTCGCGGTGCCGTTAAACATCAACAAATCAAACCAAACCAACATAAGTTGGCATTGCTATGTGACAGATTTGATATACAATAGCTTGATTGTTCATTTGTAATGATCTTTCCATGAATGGGAACTCGGTACTAACCTCATATTAGGTCAACAATGCCAAGCTTGAAATGCCAGTTTCTGATAAGTGATCAGAGGAACCAGGTAGGGGATGAGGAAGCAAAGAAAGAATTTGGCAGACTTGCCCAAAATATAGTTTCAACGAAAGACCACCCATTAAATTCAGAAATAACATCCATGTGCAATAAAACAAATTATAATATGAGAAACCCAGCCACCATCCCAAGTTTTAGAACAACTGTTTTTAAAAATTCATTTGTATTTAAAGCTGCAATTTTTATTCTTTTTGTTATTTTTAGAGCCCTTATTATAACCCTTTTTAACTTATCATTCATTTTCATATCTTTAATCATTGTATTGTCTCATTTTCTACATTCTCTCCTTTCGTTTATTGTTCTAAATTGTATATAATTATATTTTCCTATTTATAAATTGTACATAATTTATACTGGAAATATATATAAAAAAAAAATAATAATATAAAAAAATACAACACATATCTATCCAGAAGTTGTCAAGAACTGCCAGATCATCGTCTTAGCTTGCAAACCTTACCAAGTTAGTTGTATTGCGAATGAAGTCTTCCAGTGCATGTCAAATAATCACCTTGTTCTCTCAACTGCAGCTGTGGTTTCAATTATATCTCTAGGAAGTGTGAGTAATATTGACATGTAGAGTAAACATTACATTTAAGCAGGTGTAGGAAGCTTTTGAAAGTGGGGGCATGACCTCTTAAGGGGCACTTTTCAAGTCATATGTCCCCCATCCCAATCTGTAGATAGAAAAAGTGTGCCCAAAACAAAGTAAAGTAAAAGGGGCATTTTTTTAAAAAGGGGCACTTTTTGAATGGGAACACATTCCTCCCGTACATGGGACTGGCAAAAGTCGCCAGTTTCCTACTATTGGGACAGTAATTGAAGGCACTTTTCATATTCAAAAGGGGCACTTATGTCATTTTTGGAAAAGTGGACCAGGTGCCACCAGTGTCCCCCCTCTTGGTTCCTACACCTATGTATTTAAATCTACTTGTCATAAAGTAGCCCCCTCTCACATGTGTCATATGTGGTACTTCTTGTATTTTGATTATTCATGTATCTGCTTATGTATTCATCTTGTATTTAGGTATTTTCGTTTGCTTATTGTTGATGATGGTATTTTGTTTCTTAGCTTAGAATTGATTTATTCAGTATAGCTTTGATGGTGGATGGAATTAGCACAAGGCATCAACCTATATCTATTTATTACCCCATTAGTTATTGTGGTTCTCCCTGTACTATTTCAATGTCAGAATGTGTTCACTTTTGAGATAATTATCCCATTTGTCCTGATTTTGCCTGTAATCACTCAGCTGTGTCTCCTTCACTGACCACAGCCACAGTGTCTCTGTGCTGTGTGGTCTGTCTCTTACTCCATGAGCAATTTATCATTGTCATGGGCTAAATACTTTGGTTTTGCTACATCTTCCTGACCCTGCCCTTTGTGTAATTAATCACCTATTTTGAGGTTTCCTTGAACCTATCTTCTCCTTGGCATTTCAGTTGGAGAAGTCACTTGTGATTGGCAGGCATGATGCTCATTTATCTTCCCTAGTAAATTTAACCAAAAGGGCTGGGTCCTGAATAAAGTGTCTGTTGCTGATTGGTTTTAAGTTTAAGAAGTATTGATGTGTGTGTGTGCCTGATTGGCCTAAAGTTATTAGGACCTAAAGTTATTAAGGGAGGGAGAGAGAGAGGAGAGAGTTCGTCATCAGACAGTGATGGCTTAAGTTTTTGAGTGGGAGTAAAATATGGTACATCGAACAGGGCAATAGATTAGAGCACGACAACATTTACTTCAAAAACTTCAGCCAGACACATCCTATTCAATGACCCTGAGGAGTGCGTCAACGAGCCGCTAGGCTTATGGCGATTGATTGATTGAACATGTACTTGATGTCTATCTTGTATTATTTTACTGAAGTGGTGTTAACTCCGACTTAAACTTTTTTGCTATCAACATATCACAGAGAGGTATTTTGGAACTTTGTCAAACACGATTCTGCTTTTACTTGTTTTTTTTCTTTCATTTATGTAGAAATGAATGGTGGCAGCGTACCACAAACTCGTAGGAGTTTGTATGACACTACTAATGGAAATAGTTATTTCATTTTAAATAATTGGAATCGGACACATTCCTCCCATATATGGGACTGATAAAAGAATCTGATTTCAGTTATTTCTACACAAATGATACCAAACTTTAAACTTAAATATCTCCTTAACGGAATAAGCTATTTGAATGTTTTCTTCATCATTTTGTTCCTTTTAGTTCTTTACGTCCTCTTTCATATAAGATAAACTTGCTTGACCACCGAACTACTGTAACCCTTTCAAGGTAAATTTGACAGTTTTTACTTACACAAACAAACATACATAAAGAGTCATGGGGATCATGGTAAAGTCATACATTGTAGGTTTGTTCCTCCACTAAGAGTGGGAACCCTCCATCAAAAATCGCCAAATAGATGACCCTCATACCCAACCTTAAATACGATGGCGCTGTTGTGAGCTGCCGTTTCTGTAATTAAGCAGCTAGAAATTTGATTAGTTTTTGCTTTTCATCAGATATTCATGTTTGTGTTGTGGATGTACAAGTTGTATTATTGTCAAGGATTGTCTGTCTTACATTTTAACTTTTGAAATTTTCATTTATTGCATTTTTGTCTTCTTTTGATTTCTTTTCTTGAATACGATATCACCACTGTCTTTTTGCATATATCTTTTCCGCGACATCTCTAGCTCCAGCATTGACTGTGGTTGTAATTTGTACGATGATTCCGCTTCACTGCATTTGATCCGCTACTTAAACTTTTCTTCAAATTGAAGTATCTTAGTAACAATGCTGAAGTACAGTGTAAGCCAGCTTTTAAGTCTGCGTCTGAACAGACAAAGTTCTAGAGCTTATCTGTCGAACGCTGTATTGGATTGTTTAAAGAGATATAACCTGTTTCATTATCGTGGTAAACGAGGAGGAAGCCCACTACAAAACCGCTATCAAAGAGGAGTGAGACATTCTAACCTTGTTTACCCAAAGACTTATAACCCCCCTTTATGTAGTAAATTGAACATCACATTATTAAATGCGAGATCGGTTAGGAATAAAACTACTGCAATTTATGACAAAGTAGTTAATGATATAAACATTGACCTTCTGGCAATAACAGAGACATGGCTTGCACAAAATCAAGATAGTCCTATCGTCAGTCAGCTTACTCCTAATGGATATACATTTCACAGTGTACTGCGTCCATCTGAAACAAGGGGTGGTGGCGTTGGTTTGCTTTATGAATCCAATATCTGCATGAAGTTTAAGAGCCACAAAACAACAACATTTGAAAATATCTGTTGTGATTTGATGTCTGGCAATCACATTGTGATGTTGTTAATATTATACCTCCCTCCTGCCCATCCTGGAAATTCCAATAGTCAATTTATTGACGAACTCGCTGGTATTCTCACGGAGATGTCTTCGTCATCCAAGGAACTACTTGTTGTGGGGGATTTTAATTTACATCTTGAGGATGAGTCGCATGATACTCAAAGATTTAGGAACATTCTTAAACCTTTTAATTTACAAACTCTTATATCGGAACCAACTCATATCTCTGACCATTGCTTGGACAATGTTATCACAAGAAATGCACCAGCCATTGCTTTTGACATTACCATTTTCCCTTCTTATATATCTGACCATCATTTCATTCACATTACTTGTTGCATGGAAAGGCCAGAAAAGCCAGAGCCTATCAAGAAAGTGGTCTTCTCCAGGAAGTTGAAATCAATTAATAATGTTGCATTTTTGCAGGATATATCAAGACTTAATTTGCAATATTGTAATTTTGCTAACACATCGAGAGCAGTTGCAATTAATAACTCAGATCTATCGTCCGTAGTAAAAATCGTCACTGTTGGACCAAACACGGAGTGGTATAATCCACAGATACGGGAAGCAAAGGTGAAATGCAGAAAACTCGAAAGGAATGCAGCTAAAACGTGTTTACCTGCTGATGTCTTAGCCCATAGAACCCAGGTCAAATATGTTAATTCTCTATGTGATGATGCCAGAAAAGAGTACCATAAAAACAAAATTCAAGAATCAAAGCGAATAAAAGGAAATTGTTTAACACTGCGAAAGCTCTACTCAATGGAAAATCCGAACCAGTTTACCCATCTAATTGTGAAGCACTGGAATTTCCCAAAAAGTTTGCAGATTTTTTTTAAGGACAAAACAGACAAAATATATTCAAACATTGAGGCTGAATTAAAGGAAATGACCCACAGCCGCATGTGTGTTGAAAATTCCAATATTGGCAGCAAACGTTGTTCTTTTATGGAGACAACCACTGAAGAAATCAAATCACTCATTCAGCACTCATCTAATGCATACTGTAAACTTGACCCAATCCCTACAAAGATGGTCAAATTGTGCATTTCCAAATTAGCTCCTTTCATTTCAAACATCGTTAATGTGTCTATAAGGAATGCTACTGTCCCGTATATAATGAAAGAAGCCATTGTAAAGCCAATTCTTAAGAAATCGGGTTTAGATACCAATAGATACAAGAATATTGCCCAGTATCAAACTTAAGTTTCATATCAAAAATATGTGAAAAAACTATTGCCGCTCAACTGAACAAATACATCGCAGATAATAATCTTGCCGCTTCTTTTCAATCTGCTTATCGCCGTTTCCACTCGACAGAGACAGCATTACTTTAAGTTCATAATGATATCATGAGTTTGTTGCACAATAAGAAAATAGTTGCTCTCGTTCTATTGGATCTTAGTGCCGCTTTTGACACAATAAATCACGATTTCCTGTTGAGTCGCTTATCCACACGGTTTGGCATCAATGATTCTGCACTTTGTTGGATTAAGTCATATCTTCAAGATAGATCCCAGCGAATCACTGTGAATGACATTGAGTCGGACTCTATCCAACTAAAAGTAGGTGTCCCACAAGGGTCCGTGTTAGGCCCTCTTCTGTTCACTTAATATACTACTCTGCTTGCTGACATCATTGAGAGATACTGTATTGCCTATTATTTTTACGCAGACGACACTCAATTATACATCTCACTTAATAACTTAGATTTACATAATCACTTACTTGCTCTCGAAAACTGCATCAAAGACATTAAGTGTTGGATGATGAATAACTTTTTGAAACTAAAAGATGACAAAACTGAATTCCTTCTAATCGGTAGCAAGTGCAATATCAACAAAATGCCATGTGTATCATTAAATGTCAATAACGTAAGCATATCTAACTCTTCTAAGGTAAAAAATTTAGGTGCAATATTTGATTCTGAAATGTCCATGGAAAAGATTGTTATATCTAAATGTCAAAGTGCAATGTATCATCTCAGGTCAATTGCTCAAATTTGCCATTTTCTAGATGCTGACTCAACAAAAACCTTGATCCATGCCCTTGTTACTTCTAGAATTGATTATGCAAATTCTCTTTTGATTGGTGTCAACAAATCATTAATTCATCGTCTAAAGTTGATTCAAAATTCCGCCGCTAGACTCATAACACGTACAGCTTATAGAGATTACATTACACCCATCTTATTCCAACTTCATTGGCTGCCAGTTGAATATCCTGTGCGTTTTAAAATTTCAGTTCTCTGTTTTAATTGTTTGCAAGGTACAGCCCCTGAATATCTAGCCCTATTAATCAAAACCCACCAACCATCTCGTACTTTAAAATCATCAGGTCAACATCTACTCCAAATACCAAGAACTTCAAACAAATTTGGGGATCGCTGCTTTATTGCCTATGCACCAAATGAATGGAATAAACTCCCGTGCACTATAAGGTGCAATGTATCGCTCTCAGCTTTTAAACGTGACTTGAAGACATTTCTTTTTAGACAGTATTTTAGTCATTATTCTTGATATTTATTCTCTCTTTACTTACAGATTTTTATACTTAGCATTTTTATAATTTCAGTTTGTCTAGATTTATTTTCACATGTATTTTTACTCTTTCTATCCCAAATTATATAAACTAAATTTTGCCACTTTATATTTTTAAGATCTATACACATTTAAACTTTTAAACTTGTTTTCCCTTGCTAGCTTTACATTATTCCTGTTGCCTTTATACTTTTATACCTTTTATCTCTTTTAATATATGTCGTATATTATCTATGTTTACATTATTCTTAAATTTTACGTATTTCATATTTTCGTTTTGTAAAGCACTAAGAGCTTATTGTTAGAATAAGTGCTGTAGAAATGCAATTTAATAATAATAATAATTAAACCCACCTTTTTCCAATGCAGAGCCGACCTTATGCCAATGTTGGTCCAACGTAATTGTGCTATCAGTAGTGGCATTGCTTTGTAAGAGGGTAACATTCCCTTTAAAGATGTGTGCCCCAATGCATACCCCCCATGGTCCTCACATTTTGCTTGAGTGATCCTATGTTAAAACCAAACTTGTGCCATATTTTTGCTTCTACAGGTACACAATTGTGCTACAACGCACAGCAATTCAGAAGTTGTCAAGAACTGCCAGATCATCATCTTAGCTTGCAAACCTTACCAAATTAATGGTGTTGCGAAGGAAGTCTTCAAGAGCATGTCAAGTAATCACCTTGTTCTTTCAACTGCAGCTGGGGTTTCAATTAAAACTCTAGAAAGTGTGAGTAATATTGGTATGTAAAGTAAACATTACATTTAAGCAGGTGTAGAAAGCTTTTGAAAGTGGGGGAATGACCTCTTAGGGAGCACTTTTCAAGTCATTTGTCCCCCATCCCAATCCCAATCTGTAGATAGAATAAGTGAGCCCAAAACAAAGTAAAGTAAAAGGGGCACTTTTTGAATGGGGACACATTCCTCCTGTACATGTGACTGGCAAAAGTTGCCAGTTTCCTACCATTGGGACAGTAATTGAGGGGTACTTTTCATATTCAAAAGGGGTACTTATGTCATTTTTAGGAAAAGTGGGGGGCACGTGCCACCAGTGTCTCCCCTCCCCTGCTTCCTACACCTATGTATTTAAATCTACTAATGGAAATAGTTATTTTATTAAAATTGATTTTAAAAATTAGTTCAGTGGTCAAGTTAAGGTTAGGGTTCGTACATGAATGACATACAAACAAAATTGCGGGTAGCATTAAATAATCTTAGTTATTTCATTAAGCCCTTAAACTTCATAGAACTCTCTATCTCTTTCGTCATCTTCTCTGACTCTAAATCCGTCCTCACTGGCATCCTCAACATGCTATGGCCTAACCCTCTCATTCTACAAATCCTAAACAAATTCCACACTCTTTCCTCTCTGGGAATTTTTTTTTCTCTTTTTCTGGATTCCCAGCCATGTCGGCATCCCTGGCAACGAGAGAGCTGACAGAGCCGCCATCTAAGCTCTGTCAAATAACATTTCTCCTTTTCCTATTCCACACTCTCGTCATCTCCAACTACATCAACAAAACCTGACAAAACTCCTGGAATTACGAAACTAGTAATAAACTTCACACCATCAAACCCAAAGTTGGGACCATCACCCCTCTGCATAGTCGCAACCGCAGGGAAGACATCGTTGTCACCCGAATTTGCCTCAGCCACTCCTCTCTTACTCACTCCCATCTCTTATCCAGCTCCCCTGCCCCACTTGCAACATCGATCTCTCCATCAAGCATATTTTTTTAACCTGTCCCCTATACCAGAACTCCAGATCTCTTCTCTCCTCACTCTCCTCAAGCTCGGACCTATTCAAAAACAATTCTTTTTCAAACATCATCAACTTCCTCCGCAACAACAACCTCTTTCACCACATATAATCTCCTCCCCTTCTACACCTAACCTTACACACCCCTTTCTTTTCACCTAAATTTTTCCCCCACGTTTAGCTTTTCCCCTTTATCTCACTTTATCTCCCTTACAAACCTTCCATCTCCTCACTATCCTTACTCTTACACCATTATTTATTTACACTCTCTTGGCACATTTGACTCTTGACTGCCGCCGTGCCGTTAAACATCAACAAACAGATATTTAATTTTCAAGTTCTGCCTGATATGTTTAGAAAAAATAATGATTTGAAATTAGACTAGATGTAATTGTCACATTACTCAAGTTTTCATGTATTCTAATATATTTTGTTCTGAGGTTTGGGGCTTAAAAACCGAAAATGTTCCAAAAGTTCTTAAACTAGAAAATTTCAGAAATTTTCAACAAGGTCTCCTGCTCCAAAACACTTCTTCCTTTATTTAAATAGTTTAAAGACTGCTTGATCAAATTTGCATTTCAGTTTTCATTTTTGAATTTGACTAAAAGTCATTCTTTTGATATTTTTTTTTATTTCTTTTTTAGTACTTTCCAGTTGGCACCCATGTCGTACGCACGCTTCCAAACGTGGCATGTGCAGTACAGGCTGGAGGAGTTATGGTGGTTCATGGTGCGAATGCAAACGCAGCAGACATCGATAAAGTGAATGCTCTCTTTGAGGGGGTTGCCAAGTGTTTTGTTGTTACAGATGAACAGATAGAGGCCGCTAGTGGGGTTCTTGGCTGTGGGATTGCCTTTGTAAGTCTTTTTTTGTTTTGACACTTCTTGCAGTGACAAGCAGAGTACTTATTTTGCACCAATTGTAATACTTCAAACCATCAAACAAAAGCAAAAAATTAAATCAAAATTGGTGAAAATTTGAATATATTACAGCTATTTGAATTTGCGATTACAATATTGAAATTTTTACCCTAAATTCCGATAAATAAGAGAGCATATGTGTCTTTTCTAATGTAATTGCTTTGTATTTTATTTGTATACCACAGAGCCACATGTCCCCTCCCTCCCCCCCCCCCCCTCCCTCCTCCCCACATCATTCAACATGGTGGCTGTGCAGACATTCTCATCATTTTTAAACATTGAAATTTAAAAAAAAAAGCATAACGAACAATGTTTTCATGTCCTTGAATTTGGAAATTTGACGACAAAATTTGGCTTTAGGGCTTAAGTTTGAGGATTTTTGACATCCATGCAAAATTTCTTATGTACAATATGAATGGGCAGAAAGCCCCCAAATTACGAACAATTTTGAGCTGGTTGAAACATGGATGTTTTTGAGCTTTCTTCGGTTTTTAGGTTTTAATAAGCACATTTTTTTCTTTGTTAAAGAGAAGACCACTTTATTTTTTTCTATTAATCCATTATCTAGTATTATTAGCTTCTTGAAGCCTACCCGCACACGACACCCGAGTTAATCCTGAAAACTCAAGTATGACAATTACCAACTCGACTTCCTGTTCAGTGTATTGTGTTTCCACCCTAAACAATGATTGTTTATCTGCCATTCCCATGCACACCACAGCCAAGTAGCCCAAGGTTATTTGTGTGTATAAGCTTACAGAACGCCAGTGCTGAGTAATCAGGGCACTTTTGTAATTGAAATCACTCATCTGTGTTAGGTGTCTTAGTGAGAGAAATTTGTTTGCAAACTTTTATGTTTGTATCATATGCCTGAGCTGATGTGCGTATTAACTGTGAATGATTGACGGACCATTTCTCATGACTTGTCCTTCTCCTTAAAAATTTGTTCCAGCAAATCATAACCACAAAGTTAATGTAGCAAATAATGAGACCACTTATCTTAATTGAAATAACCACTCAACCACACAATAAGGATTTCATCCATTGCTAATATGATACTCAACACCAACTTCCACAACAACCCAGGACCAACAAGAGAACTAGTACAATGGAGCCATTGATAAGGGAAATTTGATCCTAATTGCTTGTGGTTTTCAGAATAAAGAAAATAAAGAGGAAAAGTGAGAGAGAGAGAGAGAGTTGAACACACAATTACAATGACGGGGTCGTTGCCTGCGTATTCGGTTATGATAGTACAAATGCTATCACGAAACGCTTAATACGACCCAGACGAGAACACAGGTACGACGTACGGACAGACATAATATCGACACCAAGTCAATGTCCACGGCCTTTGATGTCCAGTTGTGGTACACTGGCGTGTCTACACAAGCCAGGCTTGAACCCAGGGCCTCGTGGTCTGTAGACAGGTATGATATTAAACCGCTACACCACAGTAGGTAGATAGAGGTCTGACCTGACCTGCTTATATCTCAGGTCGGGTCTGACTGTTTGCAATTTGACGGAGCAGAACAGCCAATGTCCTGAGGAAAGATATTGCTTCATGACGTTTTATTAATCTACAATTTTATTAAGAAGTGAAGCAGTTTTTTCTTTTTGCCACGAAGTAGATAGGTGAGACTGGTAGCAGTTTTTGACAAAATGGTTGTAGATCTTAATCCCACCAGAAATCTGTTAGTTAGTGGTTGTGCCATGCACTATCAAACAAATTTCATAAACTGAGATAGAAGTATAAAAAATATAAAAAAAACAGAAATACATCAAAGAAGACATAAAGTTTGGCATCATCTCTATTTCATACGATAGAATTAAAAGTAACAAATCTTCTGACCAAGTTCCATATCTCCCGAAGAAATTTATCACATTTTGTTTAATTATCAAAAAATTTAATGCTGCTACTAAATAGTTTTACGGGAGCTGTCATTTTGATTTCAAAACATGCAGAATATGATGTCATCAGCCCAGCAGGATGTTGGAATGCTTTGTATTTCTTTATAATCTACCTCGAGTCTTCTAGCTTACGGTTTTTCTATTGAAAGGGTCAAGGACATTTTTATGTACACATGAAATCATCAAAACATGCTCCTGAAATTTTGTATCACATCATTTTGGAATAGAAATTTGAATCACATTTATAAATACATACATTATAATCCTAATGTCCCTGTTAGAGAAATTGTGTCTTCATGCACAATATTTCAATACAGAATCGAACAAATTGGCAGCCCTCGTGTGTCGACTTCAAATATGAATAACTTGAGATAGGAATAAGATTTTGACTTGCTGTTTGTGGTAGTTAGTTACGATTTGTATCCTCCATCAACTGAAATAATGATTGTATCAGACTTTATGTCTCCTTTAAGACTTTTAGCTGTCCACCCCTTCATATCCCAGGGTTTACCTATTTAAATAAAAAAAAAAGCCTTAAACTTTGATCACATGCAACTCAGAAGAAAAAACTTATTTCATAATTCATAGATGGTTCTCCAACAAATTTCACCCTATAAATTATATAGTTGGAGGTTGTGCCCCTCTACACAGCACATCTCATAGAGAGGACGTTATCATCACTCTGTTACGCTTTGGGTACCACTTACTGAACTAATTCTCACCTCTTATCAGGCTCCCCCAAACCGCTCTGTCACACCACCTGCACTACAAAATATGCAAATTTCATAATTCATAGAAGGTTCTCCAACAAACTTTATAAATTCTATAGTTGGTACCACTTACTGAACTAATTCTCACCTCTTATCAGGCTCTCCCAAACCCCTCTGTCACACCACCTGCACTACAAAATATGCTAATTTCATATTCATAGAAGGTTCTCCAACAAACTTCACCCTATCAATTCTATAGTTGGAGGTTGTCCCCTTCTACACAGCCCATCTCGTAGAGTGGACATTATCATCACTCGATTACGCTTTGGTCTCACTCACTTCACTTATTCTCACCTCTTATCAGGCTCTACCAAACCCCTCTGTCATGCCACCTGCACTACAAAATATGCTAATTTCATAATTCATAGACTGTTCTCCAACAAAGTTCGCTCTCTAATTTCTACAGTTAGAGGTTGTCCCCTTCTACACAGCCCATCTCGTAGAGTGGACATTATAATCACTCGATTATGCTTTGGTCCCACTCACTTCACTTATTCTCACCTCTTAACAAGCTCCCCTAAACCCCTCTGTCACGCCTTCACTATCAACGTATTAGTTAATCAAACAGTATATTTCCAAATCTGTGCCCTCTAAATATACAATTCAGGAACCCTCTTTCCTTGTATGAATCTTTTTCCAAGCGTGTAAGTAGACCATTTTTACTGGGGGTGTAAAATATAAGGATTTACCAATGCCTCAAATTAGCATCCCAGTTGAAAAAACTGGCTACCTGTAAAAACATTAATCGGTATTTTTACCGACCTGATACCAGATTTACTGACCTGATAACAGATTTACCGACCTGATACCAGATTTACTGACCTAATAACAGATTTACCGACCTAATAACAGATTTACTGACCTAATAACAGATTTACTGACCTGATACCAGATTTACTGACCTAATAACAGATTTACTGACCTGATACCAGATTTACTGACCTAATAACAGATTTACTGACCTGATACCAGATTTACTGACCTAATAACAGATTTACTGACCTGATACCAGATTTACTGACCTAATAACAGATTTACTGACCTGATACCAGATTTACTGACCTAATAACAGATTTACTGACCTGATACCAGATTTACTAACCTGATATCAGATTTACTGACCTGATAACAGATTTACTGACCTGATACCAGATTTACTGACCTGATACCAGATTTACTGACCTAATAACAGATTTACTGACCTAATACCAGATTTACTAACCCGATACCAGATTTACTGACCTAATAACAGATTCACTGACCTAATAACAGATTTACTGACCTGATAACAGATTTACTGACCTAATAACAGATTTACTGACCTAATAACAGATTTACTGACCTGATAACAAGTTTACTGACCTGATAACAGATTTACTGACCTGATACCAGATTTACTGACCTAATAACAGATTTACTGACCTGATACCAGATTTACTGACCTAATAACAGATTTACTGACCTGATACCAGATTTACTAACCTGATATCAGATTTACTGACCTGATAACAGATTTACTGACCTGATACCAGATTTACTGACCTGATACCAGATTTACTGACCTAATAACAGATTTACTGACCTGATACCTTTACTAACCTGATATCAGATTTACTGACCTGATAACAGATTTACTGACCTGATACCAGATTTACTGACCTGATACCAGATTTACTGACCTAATAACAGATTTACTGACCTAATACCAGATTTACTAACCTGATACCAGATTTACTGACCTAATAACAGATTCACTGACCTAATAACAGATTTACTGACCTGATAACAGATTTACTGACCTAATAACAGATTTACTGACCTAATAACAGATTTACTGACCTGATAACAAGTTTACTGACCTGATAACAGATTTACTGACCTGATACCAGATTTACTGACCTAATAACAGATTTACTGACCTAATAACAGATTTACTGACCTGATACCAGATTTACTGACCTGATACCAGATTTACTAACCTGATAACAGATTTACTGACCTGATACCAGATTTACTGACCTAATACCAGATTTACTGACCTAATAACAGATTTACTGACCTGATACCAGATTTACTGACCTGATAACAGATTTACTGACCTGATACCAGATTTACTGACCTGATACCAGATTTACTGACCTGATACCAGATTTACTGACCTGATAACAGATTTACTGACCTATTAACAGATTTACTGACCTGATAACAGATTTACTGACCTAATACCAGATTTACTGACCTAATAACAGATTTACTGACCTGATAACAGATTTACTGACCTGATAACAGATTTACTGACCTGATACCAGATTTACTGATACCAGATTTACTGACCTGATAACAGATTTACTGACCTATTAACAGATTTACTGACCTGATACCAGATTTACTGACCTGATACCAGATTTACTGACTAATTTCAAATTTTACTGACGCTTCTCACCCCCTGATATTTACCCCTGCCCATCTCTGATCTTTTTCAGAAAAACTCTTTCTCTATTATGTTCCTCCTTAACTGCATAATGTTCCACAATGCTTGATTGGTATACCCTCAGGGATTTGAATTTCCCACTGTTCCGTTGTTCGAGAACAGTGCTTTTTATGCAGGAACAGTGAATTTTCCAGTAAAACTATTCTTTTCACAAGCATGTGGCATCAATGATCAATAACTTAAATTCTGCTTAAAAATAATGCATTTTCTCAAACAACATTGTCCTAAAAATAGATTCTTACAGTAAGAAAAAGCTTTCCCACCTTTTCTGCAATTAACTTTTCCAGGTTTACAAATAGGCCACGCCCACCATAGCAACGCGGTAACTATGTGGAACAAAAAACCTACCTCAACTCAGCAATTGTGCATTATCAATGCGTTAATATAGATGTTCGCGACACCTGCCGCAAGCTTTGATTCATTTATGGCACTTCTCTGGATCTTTAGAGTTTTTAGCGAATGGGATAAACAAAAGTTCAGTTTGCTAACTGTTCTGATTAACAACAATAAGAATTACAAAGCCCGCAGCGAGCCGGTAAACCCAATTTTTGTTCACCATTTTGCCGTCACTCAGTCTGTGTGTGCAGAAATTTGTTTTGTACAGTAAATTGCATTGACTACATGAGCATGCGCAGCTAATTTGCTGGACTGTACCAGTACCGCGTAGGATGTTTGCCCCACTTAGTTATGCAGATATTGTTGGTAGGCAATTTCGTGTGGTAATTGATTAAAACAAGCTGTCAATCATTAAACCCAGAAATGTTAATTGTCAGCACAATTAACCATGAATACACATATGCAAGGCTGCTTCCAAGTGTAGATTGTACAACTATGCAACTGGATGCTACATCATGTAAATACTGCAGTTATAACTGACATACATATTTGCACATATTAACCAATAAAGTAGTTGTGAATTAAGCTCATTTTCAGTAAATAAATTTCTCCTGTTATTGACTAATAAGTTGGAATAGGTAAATTTGATCTACAATGGTATTTTTTGAGAAAGTATTGCTCTGTGGAACAGATTTAGACCTCTGACCCAATTATGTCGGTTTTCCTTCTTACTCCTCCCCCTTCCTATCTTATACCTCACTTTGCCTGTATATTCATCCTCTTGTTCCTTTACCATAATCAGACCCCTAGCTTTGCTGTTTTACAGGCCCGCCCTGCCCCTATGTGGGCCCACCCTGCTCATCTGGGGTCCGCCCTGCCCCCTGGGGTCTGCCCTGCCCCTCATGAGAGAAAAATTAGTACAATTTTTTTTAAGATTTAAAAAAAAAAAATTAAACTTAATAATCTTAATTAACCTCATAAATAAATACCTTACATGGATACAGAACACAGAATGATAGCATAGTAAGCAATTGTCCTGTTTGGTTCATGAATGGTCCTTATCAATCAGAATAGTTTCATTCTGAGGTATGATTATAGCTAAAATCCCAGAGCTTCTTCATAATGGGATTGAACCTTAAGCTGGCCCCAGGCCCCATGCCCAAAAGACGCAGCTCTTCACACGCGCATTAATGCCTCAAATGGTCTAGCACCTGTCCCTTTTTAAATCAAGCTAGGGGTCTTTTAATCCCCCCCCCCCATTTTTTATTTTCATCTTAATTTGGCACGTTAAAAGACACCCCTACACTTCCTCTTTTGATTCCAGCTTCCTGGCTCTTAGCCCCCATACTACTCTGAGACTCATTGTCTTTTTTTCCCTACCTCTGGAATGATCTAACCTCTTGGCCACAATTTGACACTATCATGTTAAGCCTTCATCAAAGCAAATCAAATTATGTTTAAAGGATTAGTTTAGGGGTCAAGCAAGTCCATCATTTATGAAAGAGGACTTTAAAAGAAACAAAATGGTGAAAAATCATTTAAAAAAACTTATTCCATTAAGGAGATAAGTTTTAAGTTTGGTATCATTTGTGTAGAAATGACTGAAATCAGACTAGTTGTGATGTCACTGCTTCAGATTCTTCAAAGTCTTTATGTATTTTATAATATTTTGCCCTGCGATTTTGTGGCTTAAAAACATTTGATATCTTAGGAAAGTAGCAAAACAGAATCTTGTAAAAGGTAATTATAATTTACCAGCTAAAGAAAGTTCCAAGGAACAAAAATAATATAAAAAAAAAGTTAGATTTATTTTTTAAAATACATTAACAATTGTTAAGAATATGAGGATAAGGGTGCCAACCTTCCATAGTAGACTTACTATACACCATTTATTTCTACAAATATAGGACAGATTTAACTTCAATATTTACTTGATGGGATAAGATTTTGAACAGTTTCTTCCCATTTTTTTTTTTTTTTTGAAGTCCTCTTTCATTTGCGATGAACTTGCTTGACCCCTGAACTGTGCCCTATATTCTCAACAAACAAACAAACAACTGTTTAAAATTGTATGCTCTTCTCAATGGGCAAAGGAGAAATTTTGTATAACTGTACATAGACCTGTGAATTATATTTCCATTGCAGGGTGCGATGGTAGCAGAAGCATTGTCGGACGGAGGAGTTATGGTCGGTTTACCTCGAGCGGAGGCTACACAAATGGCAGCGCAGATGTTGTTGGTAAGAGCAAGGTTGATTTGTTATGTTATATTCAAAGGTTAATGTTGGTGCAGTGTTTATATGCATATTTAATGCACAAGACAAAGAACTTTGGCCCGAGTAGAATGCCCCGACATTAGGATGGCCATTCCCGAGTACAAAGTTCTTTGAACCTGCATTTAATATGCATATAAACACGATGCCAAAACATTAATCTTTTAAACAAATTTCCGTGTTAGATTGTTTAAAATGAACAACTAAAAGAATAAAAAACGAGAAAAGTTTATCTTCATTTTATCGCTTTATTTTGAAATAATTACCTGTTTTGAAAATGGAATAAACCAAATGATAATGGTCGTGTAATTTAATGCACGGGTCATAACAGTGCAAATACTCCATAGAAATTGTATAAAGGTTCTTACCCAGAAAGAAGTCTCTTTGTACGCCAGTCAAATTTGCCAGTCAGCATCTCGAGATTAGCACCATGAACTTGACTGGACCAGGACGGGAAGTGAATGCACGCTATGTTTTAAACACATCTCTTCTCAAATAAACAACCATGTAGGGGTGGCTGTCCTGTCATTGGAGCAGCCATTTGACATCAATATCCGATGGATGGTGAGCGCCATCCAGCCAATGTCCACTTATCCAAAGGCTGGAAAATAAACAGGTGACGCAGATGACATACTTTCTACCAAAGGTATCAGGTGTATCTGCCTGGCAGGCTGTCTCCTAGTTAAATCTCATGAGATTCAAACCTGGCACCTCCAGCATCTCAGCCGTGAGCTCTACCAACTGAGCTACCTCATTTGTGAAAACATCTCCTAGTTGAATCTCGTGAGATTCAAATGTGGAACTTCCAGCATCTCAGTCATGAGCTCTTTCAACTGAGCCACCTGATTTGTGGAAAAATCTCCTAGGTAAATCTAGTGAGATTCAAACCTGGAACCCCCGGCATAGTCATCAGTTCTACCAACTGAGCTACCTCATTTGTGGAAATATCTCATAGTTGAATCTCATGAGATTTAAACCTGGAACCCCCGGCATAGTTGTCAGTTCTATCAACTGAGCTATTTTGTGAAAAATAACTCTGTTGAATCTCAGCATTTAAACCTGGAACCTCTGGTATAGTTGTCAGTTCTATCAACTGAGCTACCTCATTTGTAGAAAAATAATCTGGAACCTGCAGCATCTCAGTTGTGAGCTCTACCAACTGAGCCACCTGATTTGTGGAAAAATCTCCTAGTTGAATCTAGTGAGATTCAAACCTGAACCTCCAGCATCTCAGTCGTGAGCTCTACCAAACTTGAGCTACCTGATTTGTTGTCTTGAATCTGAAATGATAACCTTAGTAATGAAACATTTAAGATGTTTGTTTTAATTTTAAATTAAGTTCAACTGTTAACCTGGTGCAATTAATGGTCAACTATATTTGATCACGTAGAGCCTATTGCAGTGGTTCACATGCCGAAAAGTTTCTCTTTAAGCCTACCCGCACCCGACACCTGAGTTAATCCTGAAAACTCAGGTATGGCAATTACCAACCCGACTTCCTGTTCAGTGTATTGTGTTTCCACTCCAAACAATGATTGTTTATCTGCCATTCCCATGCACACCACAGTCAAGAAGCCCAAGGTTATTTATGTGTGTATAAGATTACAGAAAGCCAATGTTCAGTAATCAGGCCACTTTTGTGATTGAAAATCACTCATCCGTGTTTAGTGTCATAATGGGAGAAATTTGTTTGCAAACTGGTGATAAAAATAGTTGTATTATATGCCTGAGGTGATGTGTGCATTAACTGTGAATGATTGATGGAACATTTCTCCTAAGGAAAGATATTGCTTCATGATAGGTAAATAGTTGGGCCTAAAAAAACAAATTGTTTGTTTGCTCTTTCTTGTGGAATTTTTTTTTGCTCCCTCAGGATTAAGTAACAAGAACATTTAGAAAACATAATTAAAAGACTTAATTTCAAGACTTAACTTCATTTTCAGATTGTTAGTTCCTTTTATTTTACTCAGTCTTTTTGTATCTCACTTCATGCTTTTTGTGTGATTTGGAATTTTCTTTCCCTTGCCTGACTCACTCATTACAAACAGGAAGGACAACTTTGTATTTCCAAGCTCTTGTGGGTGATGGGTTTATCATCTTTACAGTAACAGCCACATTCAATGAGCAAAAGTGGTTGCCATCTTATTTAATAGGGAATTTTATGAAGTGTAGGGATTATAAAAACTTATTTTAAAAACCTTTTTTAAATGTCGCCCTTAATTTTTAGTGTGTTAGGTGGAGGGCACACAAAGACCTTTTTTTAGGCCTAATGCTCATATGCTAATAGTACCAGGTTCAACTCCCATCGCAAACACAGTGTTGTGTCGTTGAGTAAGACACTTTACTCTATGTACCAGGTTCGACTCCCATCGCAAACACTGTGTTGTGTCGTTGCAAAACACTTTATGTACCAGGTTCATATGCTAATGGTTGTGTCGTTGAGCAAGACACTTTACTCTATGTACCAGGTTCGACTCCCATCGCAAACACTGTGTTGTGTCATTGAGCAAAACACTTTACTCTATTTTTGCATAACTTGAAAACTAAAAGTGCATTTTTTTTTAAATAAAATTGATCTGCTCAGATTTTCATGATCTTTCAACCGATATTGAAATGGTTACATGTCTGTGGAGCTTTAAAGGAAAGGTATCGTCCCCTAAATAAATTCAGAAGTGAACGCAGCCATGCTTGTTAGGTCACTTCCTGTTTAAATTTTTCTTATTGATTGCAAGAAATCTGTCATGCCGAAAAGTTTCTCTTTAAGCCTACCCGCACCCGACACCCAAGTTTATCCTGAAAACTCAGGTATGACAATTACTAACCCGGTTTTCTGTTCAGTGTATTGTTTCCACTCCAAACAACGTTTATCTGCCATTCCATGCACACCACAGCCAAGTAGTCTAAGGTTATTTGTGTGTATAAGATAACAGAAATCTAGTGCTGAATACACAGGGCACTTTTGTGATTGAAAATCACTCATCTGTGTCAGGTGGTAGAAATTTGTTTTCAAACTAGTGATAAAATAGATGTGTATCATATGCCTGAGTTGATTTGTGCATTAACTGTGAATGATTGACAGACCATTTCTTCTAAGGAAAGATATTGCTTCATGGTGATGTTATCGATAACACTTGTAGGCCCCTATGTTCGGTCCGGCGGATGACTGATCGATAACATCGCAGATTTTCTTGCAATCATTAGGGAAAATTGAAAAACAGAAGTGACTTTGAATGTATTTATGGGACGATACTTTTCCTTTAGAAGAGCTTAATATGTGAATCTTGTCTCTGACATCTATGGAAGAGGTCTTAAATAGAAACAAAATGATGAAGAAAATTACATCAGTATTTTATTCTGTTAAGGAGATATTCAAGTTTAAAGTTTTGTTTCATCTGTGTAGAAATGACTGGTGTAATAAGTCTAAATCCTTAAATTCTTAACAATTTGTTCATGTATTTTGAAGAATATGGATTTGACCTTTTTACTATTTGAATAAAGTTTTTCCTCATACTTTCTTCAGGTGGGAAATTATTACTACCTCACTAGATTCCGTTTTACTACTTTCATAGCAATGATTGTTATTCCATAGAATCTCCTGAAAAAAATATAATAAAATACATAATGATTTTGAGGAATCTGAGGTTGTGATGTCACAGACTCACAACTAGTCTGATATCAATCGTTTCTACACAAATGATACAGAATGTAAGACTTAAATCTCTCTTTAACGGAAAAATTATTTTGAATACTTTCTTCACTATTTTGTTTCTTTTGAAGTTCTCTTTCATATGTGACATTAGTTGCTATGCTCCTTAAAGTTTCAAACAGTCAGACCCGACCTGATAAATAAGCAGATCGGGTAAAACTTTTCCTCATTATTTTCTTCATTCTGAAAACCATAAGTAATAGGATCAAATTTCCCTTACCAATGGCTCCATTGTATTCATTCTCCTGTTGGTCCTGGGTTGTTGTGGAAGTTGGTGTTGAGTATCAAATTAGCAATAGATGAAGTCCTTATTGTGTGGTTGAGTGTTATTTTAATTCAGATAAGTGGTCTCATTATTTGCTACATTAACTTTGGTTATGATTTGCTAAAACAAATTTTTAAGGAGAAGAACAAGTCATGGAGATAAACTTGCTTCATCAAAAAAAAAAAATGAATGTAAGAAAAAACAAAAGCCATCTCTATCCATTCTACTACTCCTTTCTTCCAATAGTCATCCTTTTTTTTTAAACTGTTTTCATCTGATTTGTTTTTAATCAAATATATTTAGATTTATTCTTGAAATTTATTTGCCATTAACAGGGGGCTGCAAAACTCATTCAGGAAGGCAATAAACATCCCGGAGAAATTAAGGACTCTGTCACATCACCGGGAGGAACGACAATCCGAGGAGTACACGCCCTAGAAAAGGGTGGATTCCGAGGACTTCTTATGAATGCTGTAGAAGCAACAACGATCAGAGCCGAACAGATGCAGCCAAAAAAATAGGTCAAAGGTCACTATTAAACCAAGGTCATTGGGTCATTAACCATAGTAAAAAATCAAAGGTTATTAAGGAAATTACTGTTTCTTGGTAGAATAACACATCACTAAAACGAAGTGTTCTATCAGTGGTTATGTCATGATGTATCGATTATCGTGATATTGGTGTTTCCACGATATCAAAAATATTGTGATATGCCATTTTTGGTTCTCATGCGATAGCATATATTACAGGGGTAATCCACACCATTCAACCCGAGTCATTTGCATATAAGTTATTATATTGATTGACAGACTTTCATACACAGTGTGCTCAATCAGGGACTGATAGCTAGGAGGTCATGGGGACATGGGATGTGGGACATAAAATAGGATGTCATTAGGACATTGGGAAGGATACCATGTGGTGGGATCCATTGTGGGACATAAGGTGGGATGTTATGGGGGACATAGGGTGGGATGTCATGGGGGACACGGAGGGATGCCATGTGGGGCATAGGGAGGGATGCCATGTGGGACATGATTGGATTAATGTAGGACATAGGGTGGGAATCATGTGGAACATAGGGTGGGATGCCATGTGGACATACTGTATGGTGGAATGCCATGTGGGACATATGGTGGAATGCCATGTGGAAGATACTGTATGGTAGAATGCCATGTGAGAGATATGGTGTAATGACATGTTGGACATGGGATGGGATGCCATGTGGGACATGGGATGCCATGTGGGACTTAGTGTAAGATGACATTTTTATAATTGGCCGGGTCATATGATATGGGTGTCAATTTGCATGGGCATGCGAACCGTGGTGGTATTTACCATTCTAGTTCTCTTTTTAAGAAAATATATGAGATACATGAATAGATACATTACAGCCTTTTGTAAACTGCCTTAAGGATTAGTTCAGGGGTCAAGCAAGTCTTACCTTATATGAAAGAGGACTTCAAGAGAAACAAAATGGTGAACAAAGCATTCAAAATCTTATTCCGTTAAGGAGATATCTAAGTTTAAAGTTTGGTATCACTTGTGCAGAAAAGACTGAAATCAGACTAGTTGTGATGTCATAGCCTCAGATTCCTCAAAGTCTTTATGTATTCTTTCATATTTTGTCTGGCAATTGTGTGGCTTATAAACCATGGGATATGTCAGGAAAGTAGTCACACTGAATCTAGGAAGGGTATTTATAATATACCACCTCAACAAGGAAAAATCCTATGAATCGTGAAAAAAATAGATAAACTTTCTTTTAAATACATTAACAATTGTTACGAATGTGAGGATGAAGATGCCAACTTCCCATAATAATGATAACAGACTTACTACTGTACACCAGTCATTTCTACACAGATAAGACAAGAGCTTTAAACTTGAATATCTCCTTAACGGAATAAGATTTTTGAATGCTTTCTTCACTATTTAATTTATTTTGAAGTCCTCTTTCATATAAGTTGGACATGCTTGACCACTGAACAAATCCTTTAATGAAAAGAAAAAAAGAAGAAGATATTCAAATACAAAATCTTGAGACAGTGAGACATTTTCAATTTTATTTTATTCTCTATTTCGACACTCATTCAAGATTTGTTCATAACATGAATTCACTTCTTGCATACATCCTCTTCAATTCAACATTCAAAACCATACATCATGACAAGAACATGATAACAAATTGTTTATGAGTCATAGATTTCATTTCATTCATTTTGCAAAAATAATTCTTTAAAAAGATTTAATATCAATAAGACAGATAATAATCATTTATTTCTTGTATACATTATTACACCACATCACCTTTCAGAAGTTTTAGTATTCTAAGGGTACTAATCTATCTCTTAAAGATACATGGACGGGTCAACATTTGTAGTATATTTTAAATGATTTAAACTCATGTTGTTGCTACCTGACCATATACCTTTAATACATATATATTGGTTAAAAAAACACAAAATATTAGTTCTACAAAAGCAACCATTTTAATCCTTACTCTACCACGCTGCGATTTTGGGTTCACCGTCTTTTGACTCCTCCTCTTCCCAGGCACATTTTCAAAAAAGTGCTGGTAGAGTGAGGGTTAATCAACCCACGTCAAGCATGCCAACTCGAAAATATATGCAGCATGGTCCAGTGGGTGGCTCACCGGGTCACTAAAGCGGAACAAGCCCGACTTTGCTGCTCGGAAGACAGATGACCCTTCAAAAATCAGCCTGTGATTAACCCTTACTCTACCACACGGCGATAATCACCGTTTGGGTGCCCAGTCTTTGACTCCGCCACCCAGGTGCATTTTCAAAAAAAGTGCTGGTAGAGTAAGGGTTAACAAAAGTATTTTCAATAATGTACACCTTTTATTCCAAGTGTCGGTTAAATTACTGTTCATGTAAATATTATCGAATGATTACCAATGTGATGACACATAATACCAAATCTGAAAACTACACACTAGTTTTAATATGCTATGCAAATTTATACATCTTGCAACAATTACCAGGTGTTTTTAACATAACAAGGGGTGAGGCAGGAGGTTATGTATGATGTTAAGTGCCTCAGTGGCTAAGGAGTCGTATGTGAAGGGTACTGGGTTCACCTCCCGTCGTGAGCACTGGATTGTGTCCTCGAGTAAGACACTTGCTCTGGGCCTTTCAGCTGTAAAATGAATACCAGCACTAACTACTACTGGGAAATTAACCTGTGATGCAATGGAGTGGAGTCCAATCCAGGTAGAGCCATGCGCTGACATCCGTTTATGCAACAGAAACAAGACTCGAGCATGGTTTTACTTTAATACCCATTTCACTGCTTAAGGTATAAAAATAAAAAAAGCTTTAAAGACCGAATTCCCTAACTAAAATAACCACATCAGGAATTTGAAGGTTTTTATCTCTCTAGAGTCACATTTTTCCTGAGTTTTGTTCTTGAAATTCTGATATAACTTTCTGTAAACTGTTGTGAATCTGATGAGAAAAAAAAGTTGTGAGTTCCAAAGGCACATTCTACGTATAAATTTTGTAATGAATTCACGACCTTTCACCTCACCCAAATCCTCTCAGGACCAATTGTCCAATGCGGTGTCAGATTTAGAAATGTGGAGGCCTTGGGCAGGCCCTTATGTTGGGGCCCCATGATGCAACTGCAATAGTCCTTATTCCAACTTATTTGATATAAAAAAAATACATGTAAATAGTGTTTGATATAAAAAAAATACATGTAAATAGTGTTGGGCCCCTTATGTGGACCCAGGCTGCCCACTCATAAATGGTGCAACAGCCAATAAACTATGCCCACAAATTTATACCTCTACGCCTTTAACCAGCGACACATCCACCTACTTCATAATTTCCTTATTTTAAAACAACTGCATAGCTTCACCACTTTTAGGATTGCAAAACCCTACCATTTAGTAAAGAAAGGTAATAACAAGCTTTGAAGAAATTTCACATTGATAAATTCATTATAATTGGCAGCATATCATTTTATAACAACGTAAGTAAATTTGTTTAAATGGTTTTCTTTTAATAGGGTTAGGTTGATTTTCTGACAGCATTGAGAAATTACCAGAACACTTGGCCAAACCATGACTTTTTGGGGACCCTAGAATTGTTGAATACATATTAATGCACTTAACACCCTTGTAAAAATTTGAGATCTGGATTATATCAAATGTACATCTGGCTTGATATACAGTTGTATCTGGGATGACAAAGCTTGATATGACCAGATCATGCCAGATATAGACTTGATTAAATGCTCATTTGATGTACACAAAGTACATATCTAGTTTTATCTGCCCAATTATCTGGACAGATCTGCGACTGAAATAAAATCTAGATCTGGATTTATATCAATCTTAGGATATGTTCAGTCGTCATTAAAGATTAAGGTGGACGTTTATATGCGTATTTAATGCACGAAGCAAAGGACTTTGGCCTGAGTAGAATGACCCGTCTTTAGGAGGGTCATTTGCGAGTGCAAAGTCCTTTGAACAGTGCATCAAATATGCATATAAACACATTGCCAAAACATCAGTGAATCTATTTATAAATTTCTGTGTTATATTGTTTAAAATGCATAAGAAACAACGAAAAAAGAATGATGCCAGAAAAGTTTACATACATTTTTTCACTTTGTCAAGAATTTCACCTGTTGTAAAAATGGACTAAACCGAATACTCAAATTTGTGCATTACGGGAATTTAATGCACGGGTATAAAAATGCAAATACTCCATAGAAATTGTATAATTTCCATTGAAAGAAAGAGGGCAAAAACATGAACAAAGTGGGGGGGAAAAATGATCAAAATCTTTATTTCATGAAGAAAATATATAAGCTTTAAATTGTAACTAATTTCTGGAGAAATGACTGAAATCAACACTAGTTGTGACATTACACCCTACACTGTATTTTATCAACAAATTTTGCACCCTACTTAGCTCCACATTTTCCTTTTTGATATGGTACAAGAACACTTTTGCAGTGGCTCAGTGTTTATGAAGTCATGTGAAAGGTACCAGGTTCCCATCACGAACACTGCATTGTGACCCTGAGCAATACTGGTAGGAGGTTCTGCATTGGACTGGTACAATGGACTGGTATCCTGTCCAGGGAGAGTCATATGCTCTCACCTGCTTCAGCCAGGGAAGCCAGTGATGGGTCTTCAAGGCTCGAGTATGGATTTAGCTTTTTTTTTTAATAACACTTCTGGAAGAAAATCAGTATGTGATGCACTGAAGCTTTTTAAACCAGTTGTTTTGGATCAAACCTGTCAAATTGGAAATCTTGAAGTAGTAATTTCTCCAAAGTTATATCCTACCAGGCATGGATCCAGGAATATACAAGATATAGTTGTCTGGCCATAGAAATAGTATTTAAATATACAAAAGTTTTATGAAAAGGAACCATTTCCCGTTCTCTTGTGCCTTTCTTTTTCAAAATTTGTTCCACTTAAAACACTGCTTCCATACAGTTACCAAAGATATAATAATGCCGTGTAGTTTTTTTTATCTATAAATATACTATTTACTAAAGTCTATTATTTGTAATAAAGTAATATCTAAAATATGACATCTCACAACTTTGCCCTCTCACACCAATAATCAAATACATGTTACAGAATTTTCAAATATTAAATGCAAACTATTCAAAAAAAATATTTTTTTTGATTCTGTATTTACAATTTTAACATTTTCTGTTTCACTATATTCTATTTTAGGTTTAAATACAAGCTTCATATCCCCTCGAGCACAAATTGCAATGGAAATACACTTAATCAATTTTTTTTCATTTTTGGCTAGTGCCGCCTGGGCAACATTCATTGTCTGTCGGACAAAATTAAGTGTCGACCGGACAACATTTAGTGTCGGCCAGACAACATTTAAGTGTCGGCAGGACAACTTTTAGTGCTGGCAGATAACATTAAAATGTCAGCTGGACTACATTTAGTGCCAGCCAGACATCATTTAGTGCCAACCGGACAATATCAAGTGCTGGCTAGACAACATTTTTTTATTTGGAATTGCCATCGAAATTGCCATCGTAACCAACCAGATGCCAACTTCAGCTGTAAAGCACTGCGCAATCCAAGGATTGACAAACATGCTAGTGCCAGCCAGAAAACATTTAGTGCCAGCTGGACAAAACGTTTAGTGCCAGCTGGAAAACGTTTAGTGCTGGCTGGACAACGTTTAGTGCCAGCTTCACAGTATTTTCTACCTGAGGTTATCATCTTTGACCAACTAGAAACCGACGTCAGTCGTACAACATTTTGCTATACAAGGAGTGCCATGCATAATTGACAAACGGATGCCAGTGCCAACCAGACAACATTTAGTGCCAGATGGACAACATTGTTTTATCTGGGGTTATCGTAACCAACCAGATGCCAATATCATCTGTACAGCATTTTGCTATCCAAGGATTGCATTTGATGCTCCACCGGATGCCAACATCAGCTTAGCAGCAATTTCCCTTCTATTGATTGCCATCATTAGCAAACCAGATATGCCAGCCGACCATGGTCTAAACAGCATTTTCCTATCCGAGTACTTGCAACCCTTATATAAAACCTGGGGACCAAATTCTTTCAAGTTCTGATTTTGAACAGTTCCACAGGGTTGAAAGATCTAATTTTCTGAAAAGGCACCTGTAAAGGTCTAAAATGCACATTTTAAAACGAAGACATAACTACGAAAAGTGTAGGCAGGCTTATGTGGAAGAAATCCATCACTGCTCTTGTAACAACCAATGATACTGAAATAGAAATCCCTGGCAGTGTGGTAAAGTTTTGGCTTTCCAATTTAGCAGATTCCGGTTCAAGCACCAGTTGGTCTACAAGTGCTCCACAACTGATTCAAGCACCAGTGGGTCTCCAACAAGAGCTCCACAACTGGTTAATTAATCAGCAGTAGGCATTTTAATGTAAATAATCAAATGGCAGTTTGTCAGGACATTAAAGACCGTGGTAAACCAAACTCAATGAATGAGAAACTTGTGATAGAATCAGCTGGAGGAAGCCCATATATCCTAATGTAGTTTATCAACTTTTGATTTAAAGGATTAGTTCAGAGGTATCATATCTTATATGAAAAGGACTTTAAAACAAACAAAATAGTGAAGAAAGCATTTACAAATCTTATTCTGTAAAGGAGATTCTAAGTTTAAAGTATGGTATCATTTGTGAAGAAACTATCTGAAATCAGACTAGTTGTGATTTCATAGCCTCAGATTCCTCAAAGTCTTTATTGTATTCTATCAAATTTTGTGGCTTAAAAACCATGTGATATGTCAAAAAAGTAGTAAAACAGAATCTAGGAAGAGTATTTATTATATACCACCTAAAGAAAGTTTGAGAAAACATAATTTGAAACAGTGAAAAAATGAAATAAACTTTCTTTAAAATACATTAACAATTTTTAAGAATGAGGATGAAGACGCCAACTTTACATGGTAGACTTACTACACAGTCATTTCAACACAATAAGACAAGAGCTTTAGAGCAAAATATCTCAACGTAATAAGATTTTTGAATGCTATCTTCACCTTTTTGTTTCTTTTGAAGTCCTCTTTCATATAATATGAACTTGCTTGACCCCTGAACTAATTCTTTAAATCCATACTCAAGCCATGATGACAGCAGTAAATTCAGACATTCATAGTTTACAGAACATTTTACCCGCTAAATACTTACTAAAGTCGGATGCCATTTTTCAAAATATGTTTTCAGTAAATGTATTTGCATAAAGCTATTCAACCAATGACGTCCCATAATTAACTTCAAAAATGTACACATGGTCGATATCAACCAATTTGAAAGGGTTTTTTTTTTGCTTCTTGTTAAATAATCTTAATCGAAACAAAACAATCTATCTGATGTTGCCTCTTAAGTGCAAATTAAAGGTATACGGAAAGGTGGAGATTTTTTACCCAGATAAAGAGCATTAAAATCTGAGCAGAACAATTCCTGTCCACCTACTGTGGTGTAGCGGTTATCATACATGTCTACAGACCACAAGGCCCTGGGTTCAAGCCTGGGCTGGGTAGACACGCCAGTGCACCACAACTGGTTATCAAAGGCCGCGGACATTGACTTGGTTGTCGATGTTATGTATATCCGTACGTCGTACCTGTGTTCTTGTCCTGGTCGTATTATGCGTTTCATGATAGCATTGTTACTATCATAACCGAATACGCAGGCGACGACCTCGTCATTGTAATTGTGTGTTCACTCATCGTCGAGCAGGATAGCACATATTGTTTCTAAATGAGCTCTTAACCAAAACGGTGTGGCGTCTTTTTTGTTATAATTTGTGGGGCATTTCGACCACATCCAATCAAATCTCGCAATCCGTTTTTTCATGGAGTTAATCTCAATGAAAGTTTGTTCCCTCGCTGAGTGCTCTATGAAAGTTTGTTCCCTCGCCGAGTGCTCTATGAAAGTTAAGTTTGTTCCCTCGCCGAGTGCTCTTGTACGTTCATTGTATGTGTGTTTGTAACTTCTGCCTTGGTACGATAGCGACAACATCATTGGGCTTACGTTAAACTTAAAGCGTCATATTTTCAGCTAATAAAGTAGACTAGGCATAGGAGGTTGCAGCTTATACTGTAGTATGACTATGAGTAACTTGAAATGTAACATTAGTGTAATAATATACCCTATTTCAAAACATCATGCCTCAATGTTGCACTTTTTTAATGACACTAGTGCGACTCAATATAAGAACTTGTCTCTGAATTATTACCAAATGACCACTGAAATGCGTTCCAACCATAAAAGATGTCAACCCACACAAAGGTTTATTGGGTGACCCCCGTTTACAAGAAAAAATAGTAATGAAATCAACTTCCTGTGCAATTGTTTAATCCTAACAACCGGCCAATTTCGCTACACATCTAGGTCTATGTATGATCGATCGGCAGTGCAGTAAATCTATGAATATTCAAATCCAGAGAGGTTTGATTGTTTGTGTACATATAGCCTATGCAAGACACACACTGGATTATTTTGAAGACTCCAATAAAATACGCCCTCACTTTTTGGTCAAAGCTTCTTTTAAGTTATGTAAAACTTTTCAGCATACACAGAAATAATAATGTATAAACAGGAATACAGCTAAAATTCTTTACTGTAATTCCTTATATTTCTTTCCTAATTTTAAATATCAAAGCTTCTCAAATTACATTTTACAGCTCATTAAGAATTTTTGGCCCTTAGACCCCTCCAACCTGACACCCTCGATTTTCTTAAAATCAGGGTTAATCCACACCATTCAACCCAAGACTCTTCACAATTCATTGACTAGCAACCAGCTATTGTTACACCATACACAGCACAGGTAATCTATACCTTCTAAACTGACAGCATCTTCATAGTATATTCAGTTCATTTGTTAGCAACCAGCTACTATTACTCTGTACACAATAACTCATTCATCTAGGGTTCAAGCCACATAACTGCTGTTCAGTGAAGGAAATAAGATTGGTACTTGGCTGAGCCAAAATATAAATATACATAAGAGCCAATGTCCCCCCTTCCCCCTCCCACTCACACACTATTTCCAGATAAGAATATCAGCCCTGGTGCATTACATATCCCCTTCATACCAATTTCATTTGTGCATCTCGGCAAATTTGTGCAATTAAATTTTGTTCAGCTATTCAGCATAACTTATGTATAATTAATGTCATTGAGACCTCTTGTAATCTAGTGAAAGGAATTTCCAACTATAAAGTTTGCATAGGTATGACAGATATGAATGCTCATATCATTCAGATTATTCATAAATATCGACAGTGAATGGCAGTATCAGCTGTTCAGCATCATAACTGACCTCTCTGAGAAAGAAAATAGGCCACACCCACCATAACAACACAGTAACTAGGTGGGAAAAAAAACTAAAATCCATGCTCGAATCAATCATGCATGACCACTTCTATGGATTTTTAGAGATTTTAGGAAATGGGATAAAAAAATTATGTTTGCTAACCATTCTGGGTAATGGGGAGATGGATTTACAAAAAACCTAATGGCGCAAATTTTGTTCGCTATCTTGTTTGTCACTCAGAATGTGTGTGCAGAAATTTGTTTTATGCAGTATATTGCATTATCTGCATGTGTTCGCCGCTAGCTAGCTGTCCTGTATGTACCGGTTCCACATAGGATTTTTGCCCCACTTAGTGATGCAGATTTTGTTGCTAGGTAAATTCATATGGTAACTGGTTGAAAAAGCTGTCAATCAACTAACAACTCAGAGAGGTCAATTACAACAGTGCATCATAATCACAATGCAAATTCAGTGGCCTATCCAGTGTTATTATTTTTTTTTTATACTTACCATGTGTTCTGACAACATTTCAGATAAGATTTGTTTCTGAATCTAACAGGCTGATGCCAATTCAAAATGCTTTGGGATTCATAACTAGTCTTGGAGAACATCAAATGTCAATTTTAGCATCTTTTGCTTCAAAAACATGCAAAGAATAAATTTGGGCGATTTAGACCGGTATAAATTTTTCACATTCCATCGTCAATAGACTGTCTACATGCAAACACTTCAGCAAAAGAGCATCATAAATTGTAGGTCTGCATTCAGCTGAAGTCAAGATGTAAGTTTCATTTTTAACAATTTAAATGCAATTTAGTGAAATAAATGCAATTCAGCAAAAACTATTCAGCATCATTATCAAAATAACAATGTGCATTTTAGTAAAAACTTTATCATTATCAAAATAACATTATCAAAAACTAAGCATCATTATCAAAATAACAATGTGCAATTCAGTAAAAACTATTTAGCATCATTATCAAAATAACAATGTGCAATTCAGTAAAAACTATTTAGCATCATCAAAATAACAATGTGCAATTCAGTAAAAACTATTTAGCATCATTATCAAAATAACAACGAGCGATTCAGTAAAAACTATTCAGCATCATTATCAAAATAACAATGAGCAATTCAGTAAAAACTATTGAGCATCATCATCAAAATAACAATGTGCAATTTAGTAAAAACTATTCAGCATCATTATCAAAATAACAATGAGCAATTCAGTAAAAACTATTGAGCATCATTTTCAAAATAACAATGTGCAATTCAGTAAAAACTATTCAGCATCATTATCAAAATAACAATGAGCAATTGAGTAAAAACTATTTAGCATCATTATCAAAATAACAATGTGCAATTCAGTAAAAACTATTTAGCATCATTATCAAAATAACAATGAGCAATTCAGTAAAAACTATTTAGCATCATTATCAAAATAACAATGTGCAATTCAGTAAAAACTATTTAGCATCATTATCAAAATAACAATGTGCAATTCAGTAAAAACTATTCAGCATCATTATCAAAATAACAATGTGCAATTCAGTAAAAACTATTCAGCATCATTATCAAAATAACAATGTGCAATTCAGTAAAAGTATTAAGCATCATTATCAAAATAACAATATGCAATTCAGTAAAAAGTATTGAGCATCATTATCAAAATAACAATGTGCAATTCAGTAAAACTATTTAACATCATTATCAAAATAACAATGTGCAATTCAGTAAATACTATTCAGCATCATTATCAAAATAACAATGAGCAATTCGGTAAAAGTATTTAGCATCATTATCAAAATAACAATGTGCAATTCAGTAAAAGTATTGAGCATCATTATCAAAATAACAATGTGCAATTCAGTAAAAACTATTGAGCATCATTATCAAAATAACAATGTGCAATTCAGTAAAAACTATTTAGCATCATTATCAAAATAACAATGTGCAATTCAGTAAATACTATTCAGCATCAATATCAAAATAACAATGTGCAATTCAGTAAAAACTATTGAGCATCATTATCAAAATAACAATGTGCAATTCAGTAAAACTATTTAGCATCATTATCAAAATAACAATGTGCAATTCAGTAAAAACTATTTAGCATCATTATCAAAATAACAATGTGCAATTCAGTAAAAACTATTTAGCATCATTATCAAAATAACAACGAGCGATTCAGTAAAAACTATTCAGCATCATTATCAAAATAACAATGAGCAATTCAGTAAAAACTATTGAGCATCATCATCAAAATAACAATGAGCAATTCAGTAAAACTATTGAGCATCATCATCAAAATAACAATGTGCAATTCAGTAAAACTATTCAGCATCATTATCAAAATAACAATGAGCAATTCAGTAAAAACTATTGAGCATCATCATCAAAATAACAATATGCAATTCAGTAAAAACTATTCAGCATCATTATCAAAATAACAATGAGCAATTCAGTAAAAACTATTTAGCATCATTATCAAAATAACAATGTGCAATTCAGTAAAAACTATTTAGCATCATTATCAAAATAACAATGAGCAATTCAGTAAAAACTATTTAGCATCATTATCAAAATAACAATGTGCAATTCAGTAAAACTATTTAGCATCATTATCAAAATAACAATGTGCAATTCAGTAAAAACTATTCAGCATCATTATCAAAATAACAATGTGCAATTCAGTAAAAAGTATTAAGCATCATTATCAAAATAACAATATGCAATTCAGTAAAAACTATTGAGCATCATTATCAAAATAACAATGTGCAATTCAGTAAAACTATTTAGCATCATTATCAAAATAACAATGTGCAATTCAGTAAAACTATTCAGCATCATTATCAAAATAACAATGAGCAATTCAGTAAAAACATCATTATCAAAATAACAATGTGCAATTCAGTAAAAAGTATTGAGCATCATTATCAAAATAACAATGTGCAATTCAGTAAAAACTATTGAGCATCATTATCAAAATAACAATGTGCAATTCAGTAAAAACTATTTAGCATCATTATCAAAATAACAATGTGCAATTCAGTAAATACTATTCAGCATCAATATCAAAATAACAATGTGCAATTCAGTAAAAACTATTGAGCATCATTATCAAAATAACAATGTGCAATTCAGTAAAACTATTCAGCATCAATATCAAAATAACAATGTGCAATTCAGTAAAAACTATTTAGCATCATTATCAAAATAACAATGTGCAATTCAGTAAAAACTATTCAGCATCATTATCAAAATAACAATGTGCAATTCAGTAAAAGTATTTAGCATCATTATCAAAATAACAATATGCAATTCAGTAAAAAGAATTTAGCATCATTATCAAAATAACAATGTGCAATTCAGTAAAACTATTTAGCATCATTATCAAAATAACAATGTGCAATTCAGTAAAACTATTCAGCATCATTATCAAAATAACAATGTGCAATTCAGTAAAAACTATTCAGCATCATTATCAAAATAACAATGTGCAATTCAGTAAAAACTATTCAGCATCAATATCAAAATAACAATGTGCAATTCAGTAAAAACTATTCAGCATCAATATCAAAATAACAATGTGCAATTCAGTAAAAACTATTTAGCATCATTATCAAAATAACAATGTGCAATTCAGTAAAAAGTCTTCAGCATCATTATCAAAATAACAATGTGCAATTCAGTAAAAAGTCTTCAGCATCATTATTAAAATAACAATGTGCAATTCAGTAAAAACTATTCAGCATCATTATCAAAATAGCAAATCAGCAAAAACTATTCCGCATCATCAAAATAACAATGAGCAATTCAGTAGAAACTTCAGCATCATCAGCAAAAAAATAACAATGTGTGTAATTCAGCATCATGGAGAAAATTCAGCATCATGGGGGAAATTCAGCATCATGGGGGAAATTCAGCATCATGGGGGAATTCAGCATCATACACAAACTTTGGCACCATATTACAATCAATCTTACGGATAAATTATAATCCTATGGACAATCCTTTGAAAACTCTGCATCATATACTCCTCGCAAATTTTTATATACGGAACCAACCTCAGTACATTTAGAGTAAGAGTCAGATGCTCTACAACAAAGGTTACTGAGCCACAACACGGGTCGAATTTGCCACTGTTCCGAGAACAATGCATTTTATGCAGAAACAGTGAAATTTCAAACATCACTGTTCCAGTGAAACAGTTTTCTTTTCGCAAGCATGTGGCATCAATGATCAATAACTTGATTTGTGATGCTAAAAAAAAGTGCATGTTGTCAAACAAGATTATCATAAAAAAAAATTCTACCAGAAAGAAAAAATTTTTCCCCATCTTGCCTGCAATTGTCAGCACAATTAATCATGAATACACATATGCAAGGCTGCTTACACATGTATGACTGTACACAACTGGATGATACATTTATGAACTGTACTTGTAATACTAATAAGTGACATAAATATTTGCATATGTAATTCTAAATTAGGCCCATTTTGAACAAAGGAATTTTTTCTGTTATCGGCAAAACAGTATTATTTGATAAAGTACTGTTGCATGGAACAGTGGCAAAAAAATTGAATTTCAACCCCTGCAACACTCCCCACACAATGAACTGTGACTTAATCCATCGTTAAAATACAGATAATGGCATCAAATTTTCAGGTAGGATTTGGGTGAAAAGAGACAAATAACACAAATGTTTTGGGTATGGGTAATTCAAGGTGTGGGAGGGGAGGGTTGCCTCACCTAATCTCAAACCACTTCCTTATGTTTATCAATAATGTTAGATGCTTATATAGGGCTTACATGGCACAGCCTTCTCCAATCCCTTTACAAAGAAGCCAAGTGTCCATTCAAACGAAGACCATTCTGAGGTCCCCAGACAACCAATAATTGCATGACATGTTGCCAACCACATTATTACCATGCTTTTGTCCTGTTAAGTGGTACAGACACAGTAGCAGCAGGAGCCATTTTTAAATGCTCTTGTATAACATGACACAGGATCGAACCCAGGGCCTCCTGGCTAAAAGGAAGGGCGCTCTACCATCCAGCTGGTTCAAACTCCTCCCCTAAAAGGGGGTCAAACTAAAAACAAAATGTAAAACAAAAGGTAGATTTCTGCATATTTTAGAAAATATTATTTTGCTTGTTTTCACCTGATTATCTTTTGTTACACAAAATCAATACTTTTTTGTATCCTCAACTGAGGATCAGAATAATGAAAATTCTCTTCTAAAATATGTAAATATATATATATAGAGTAAAAATAGTAATATTCAAATGCTATAAGTAGATGTAGAATCAACTTTCCACGGCAACTTCCTCGTTCTGGTTAATTGTATCTGATATTGTTCTGACATACGGGACATCCCGTTTGCCGCAATTTTGCTGATCGGAGTTTGGCAGCAATCTCAGTTGCCTCTCATTTTGTTTATCTGATTCAGACCTGCAACCTTCATTAACATGTAGATAACCTGGACATTGTTTTTCTTTCTCAATCTTTAAATTATCATCACAAGATGAAAGGCCATTTTCCCCTCCATTCTCCTGTAACGTCTCCTCTCCGTTGGTATCCACTGGAATAAGATTACAATTCTGACTCTCAACAACTTTGGTTTCATTTGCTACATAAGTATCTTTCTCTAATTCGTTCAAATTTGAAACAATTTTTTCGTTTTCTTCATCATGTGGTCTTGATCTAAATCTTGAATACCATTAAGGGAGGTCAGAGGTTGATTGATGGCAGCATCACAATCCAATCCACGTGAAAGTTCTCTTCCTTCCTGCTTGGTTTTAATGGAAATATCGCTTGGAATGTCAGAATGTTTTGATTTGACCTTTGCATTGCCCTCTGACCCTGAGATGACCCCTGCATTGCATTCACTTTCCACAGAATCATCACGATTCCATTCACAGTTTAAAATAAGTAGACTAGAAGCTCCCTCCATGGAATTACCCTGATCATCCCCTTTAAGAGTTTGATCGACAATTTCCCCAGCCTTGTGACCGTGACTATTACCCTCATCATCAGTTTGATCGACAATTTTGCCAGCCTTGTTAACAGGACTTTCTTGGGTCCGGCCCGATTCTAACAAATCTCCGTTTCCTTCTAAATCAACACCTGTACTGTTACTAGATAAAGAGTGTACCCCCTCATCTTTCGACAATGGATTGAATCATCATCTGCCAGCGTTGTGCTCTCTCCTATAGAAAGATTCTCCAATTCCTCGTCCATGAGGCTTGAAGCAGAAACGGACTGGATATCAGATGTTACACCGACGCGTCTGAAAGGGCGGCTTCGCTTTCACGAGAGCCCACTTCGGCAGCGCTCTTTTCGAGCGTTGCCAACATCTGGTACTGCTCCTGGCAAGGAAAATAATCAAACAAACAACAATGAAATATTTCAGCATCCATAAAAAAGGTCTGCATATACAAAGCTTTGGAGGAGTTTGTGTAAAATTAATATATAAATTTGGGTCTTTCTTAATTGGCTTTCATAGTCCGAGCAATGAATGATCAAAGTTTGACAAATTTTAGTACCTTCCGAATTTGTTATAAATGACTGGGCGGACATCACAAAATGTTTATGTTATTCTTTAATTTTCTTTCCTAAATTCCAGTCACTAAAAAGCATGGCAAGAAGTTTATTCTTGCTTAAATTTGATTGGGGTATGGTAAAAAAAATAAGCCCAAAATTATTTTCCAGAAACAGTTACTCTAAACAAATGGGTCAGAGGGTTAAAAATTTGGTTGAAATAAGATAAGAGAGAGGTCTGGTCACTGATACATCCATCAAAAATCTACATATTCAGGCTTTAAAATATAATACTACCTATAATTTAAAAAAAATAGATATCACTTTTGGACCAAAATAAAATCAAAGCGATAGTTTTTTTAAATAAAATGACTGATTTTTCCTTATCATTGTGGTCAATGGGGAAAATCATGATATTGGAGACTTTCAGAAAAGCCCTACATGTTTAGCTTCACTGGCCAACTGAGCTCAGCCAGACAAAAACTCCTGATAAAAACTTATTTTCAGAATTACTTTGCTTTAGTTTTGATGATGCATTCGGCACAAAAGAATGCATGAATGTGACCAATTCGCTCTGTATACAGGCTGTATATAAAACAAAGAAATATTCCCATTTTTTCGTAATCTTTCACAAGAACAGAAATATTTTAGAAACAATTTAGTACAAAAATCATGTTGATATGTTATTCCTACCAGAAAATATTCAAATTTTCAGGTTCACAAAAATGCCAATAAACGAATAGGAAAAGGCTCAGTATGACATCACAGCAACATATTCTTCCACAAACTTGATGTATTTCATTCAAATACATCATCCTTTTTTATTAGTAAAATCTGCTAGAAAAATAAATTGATGAAAGTTAAGTATTTATATACATTGCCAAATATACCCTACTTCAATAACTTTTGGAAAATTGTTTCTAATCATACAGAAACACCAATTAACGTTCAAAGAAATACATAAACATTTTGCAATGAAATTGCCTCTGTGACATCAAACCCGAATTCATCATACTGTACAAAAATTTTTAAATGCAATTGGGAAATCTTTAAAAATGCATATCTCCTGAACGGAATATGATATCAACCTGATTTTTGTACCAAATTGGCTCTAAAAGTAGGCTCTTTCAAATAAAATTTTCCAAAAAAAACCATGGGAATATTCCTTTAACAAAAAAAGATTTTTTCCTTCTTTTTTTTTTAAATTATTTTTTGAATATTATCATTTTGGGGAGGTATGTGCCTGGCTGCGAGTAAAATGTGCATAATGATAACTTACTAATTAGTTCTTATATTTATTTTTTATATTTTTTTTTTAAAGAATGCTTTTTTCTTACCAGTTTCTCCTGCAGATGGTGTAAGGTGGTAGTCACTTCAGTATGAGTTGAAGGCGGTTTTGTGCTTAAGGACTGAAACTGCATAAAAATTTGGTGTGAGTGGCGGATGGTTTTATTGTGCTGCAAATTAAAATGAAAGAAAAAAAAATACTAAATCACAACTCAAGAAACAAATAGTAGATACATGTATCTGCCATTCAATGACTACCTACCTGCGGTATTGTGTCAAAACAAAGGTGTGTTGCTAACATCAGTATAATGAGCATTGGGTGGGTGGAAAATACATATTCCTACCTCCTCCCTCCCTCCACCCCCGCCCTTCACCCAAACAAAGGTGTGGTGCTAACATAAGTATTATGAGCAGTGGGTGGGTGGAAAATACATATTCCTCCCCCCCCCCTACCCCCCCCCCCCCCGCCCTTTTCCCGCCTTCCCTCCCTCCCTCCACCACCTTAATGGATAACATCTTGAAATTCCTAAAACATGGAGGACTGTAACAAGAACGGGTGAAAAATAAATCAAAACAAAAAAGTCACCAACATAATTTGCCAGTAATTCACCCCACTTGGGTAGCGGGGTATAACTATGCAATCTGGTCGATATTAGACCTGAATACCACTTATACAACCAAACATAGCTAGCCCTCTCTCTATGCTACATGAACCTCCCTGAGCTTGTCACTGGGATACCACTGATGACTGAACAAAAGGGAAGGTGGGAGGGTTGCATAAAGGTAAGTATAACTCTTGTAAATACCCCCGCTACCCAAATGGGGTGAATATAAATATACAATCAGGTTGCAACCGTAAGTCGGAAGGAGGGAGTTCAGAGCTCATCCTACACTGATTACTGAGCGCATTTTCTCACTCCCTAAATATACATCAACTTTAGCAAACCTTGTGGTAGACGTCTTTAAACAACCATTGTGAGTATAAAATGTGGTAAAATAACACGTAAACGAGGATAATTTTTTCTGACCAGTCTTAGCGTGAATGTTGACTCAAGAGTGTGCTTAAAAGAAGTGGAAGCTCAAGAAGGCATAGCATAGAGGGAGGGCTAATTGGGTTTTGGTTGTATAACAAACAGTATCATGTCTAATATTGACCAGAGAACATATATATATAGCATAGAAGGCAAGGTGTAACTTGTGGTAAATACACCCTCCAACATAAGAGTAAGCGGCAAATAAACGAGGTTTACGATTCGACGTACGTGACCGGAGTGTCGTCTCTGTCTCTTCCCCATCTTCTTCTTCCGAGATGACGCAGCGCCCGAGAGAAAGAGATCGTCGTCGCTGTCCCCTTTCCTCCGCAGGATCGTGTACTCTGGAGCCGCTCCGCTTTCTTCCTCAATCACCGATGTAGTCAACTCTCGTACTCTTGGAGATGCTAAATCGTAAGAGGAAGAAAGAGTATGAGTACTCTAGATGATTAATGGATGAGATATATAGAGGGATTTCATCACGTGACTCTAACTCATCTGGGAGCCATTTTGCCGGGCAAGTGTCATTGCGTTTTACGCATCTTCACACAGCTCAGTCACATCACACATACAACAAACATACTGCCTGCTGACCTACCTTCCAGTTCAGTGAATTTTATTGTTTTTATTAACAGCGATAATTTTACTTAATATTTTCCTAACACTTTACATATTCACCAGATATACGAAGAGTAACTTTTACTTGAACGCCATCTGATTGTTCATTATATGCAGAAAAAGCCTACATACCTGGCATTAAGTGCTCACTGCAAATCCAATCATGAAGGTTGAAAGACGCTGCATTACACAGCAGAGTCCCACTTCGACATAATTATAATACAAAAATGATCTGATATAAGAACATGTCAGCATTTGTAAGTCTAAATCAGTGTACACCAGCAGACAATCATTCTCACCCGACAAAATAGCGATTTAAACAAAAGTCACATGACCTCATGACATCAGCTGAAACACCCTAATAGACCTCAGCAAACCGAGTTTAGCTGAATGTGATTACTCCAAAACCTTGACCAATCAACTGTTGGGGGAATTTTCCATTTGTTACCCAACTAAACAGCTGCAATTGCTGGAGGAAAAGTTATAACCAACAATGCACGCGCATATTACCTTCATGTATCACACATATTTTATTTCATAATCTTGTTAAATTTTTAACAGATTTTGAAGAACTTACTTGCTTCTTATGATGGATTAATATATTTTAAAGCAATAACGTTGGCTCTACAAGTCCATATACAGATTGTTATGAATTCTTTTGCTGTTTTCATGGTAATAGATGATGCATCTATGCATCCATGTTTTACCCAGATGAAAGAACATTCAATTCTGAACATAACAGTCTTTAGCCCTTACTCTACCAGCACTCTTTTGAAAATGCGCCTGTGAGGCAGAGTCAAAGATGGGGCACCCAAAACGGCAGTAATATCGCCACATGGTAGAGTAAGGGTTAAGCATAGGCTAATTATTAAAGGGTCCTCTGTCTTTCAAGCAGCAAAGTCGGGCTCGTTCCGCTTTAGTGACTCTGTGGGCTTCCCACCGGGACCATGCTGCATATATTTTCAAGTTGGCACACTTGTCGCAGGATGAGTAACCCTTACTCTACCAGCACCTCTTGAAAATGCTTGAGAGGTGGAGTCAACTTAATAAGGGCACCCAAATGGCGATAATATCGCCGTGTGGTAGAGTAAGGGTTAAATGGTCACAATATCACTGATAACTTTTTGAGTTATGACAATCAAAATGTAATATTTTTCAGCATGTGCAAAAGTGATGCAGTATAAAAAGGAATACAAGTAAAGAAAAATTAACATAATTCTTTTTTTCTTTCCAAACTTCAATGGTTCTCAAGTTGGGTTCTACTGCTAAATCTGGGTGAAGGTTATAATAATATCCAATTTCCTGATCACAATAGCAAACTTCTCCCATTCAAAATATTTGGGGGAAGGACCGAAAAACAATACGTAAACAAAAACAATTTTCTACTTCTCCCATTATGACATAACAAAATGCTTATTAGGTATCTAAGCTTTAAAGGAGAGGTATCGTCCTATCAACAAAACTCAGGAGTGAACGCCGCCAAGCTTTTGACATCACTTCTGGTTTTTTAAATTTCAATATTGATTGCGATAAATCTGTGATGTTATCGCCTCTATGTTCGGATTGGCGAATATGTGATCGATGACGTCGCAGATTTCTCGCGATCCATAGGGAAAACTGGAAGTGACCTTTCCAGCACGGCGGCATTCACTTTTGAACGATTTATTGGACAATTTTTTTCTTTAAAATGCTGTAAAATGGGCAATTTTTGCAGATTTGTTTTGCTGTTTTCATGGTTATAACATATTTCAAAGTAATCTAACTCATTTTGCCTGTACACATCCATGTGCCTTTAAGTAAATGTATTGACATGAAACAAATGGGAGAGCTTTTTAACCAGTGACATCCAAAATCTGCACGCTTTCTTGAATAAGTACTAACAAAATGTATCAAATGGTCCATTTTCAACCCATTTAAAGGATAAATTTCCTTTGTTATAATCTTAATCAAAGCAAAAATCTATTTTACTTTGCCTCAAAATGCCAATTAAGCAATTGAAGAAGGATGGTATGTATATTGATCGCGATGAATAATTGCCACCAGACTCCACGGTATCTTTTGCTGTTTTTATGGTTATAAATATGTTTTAAAGCAACTTAGCTAAAAGATTAGTTCAGTGGTCAAGCAAGTTTATCATATTTGAAAGAGGACTTCAAAAGAAACAAAATGGTGAAGAAGGCATTCAAAAATCTTATTTCATTAAGGAGATTTTCAACTTTGAAGCTCTGTATTATCTGTGTAGAAATGGCTTTGCTTAAAACCAGGAACATCTCAACCTGCCCTCAAATGGAGCAGGGCCTGTCAAAGTAAAAATTATATATTTCTTTGTTTCCCAAACTACAAAACTGTATACAGTTTCACCTTTCCTAGGCTCCTTCAAGATAACAACTACTCCCACCCACTGGTATTACATGGTATTTTTAGTGACACACATCAGAATATAATGGCATTCCTTGTAATATAAGTAGTAACCATAATCAATGCTGGCATTGTTTGTCTTTGCTGCTGGGAAAAGGTAAAATGAAGTATGAGCATAGAAGTATTCATACCTCAATGTTATGATGCAAAGTTAATCTTGTGGAACAATGTGGTTAATTTGTTGCTTTGAAATTGCATGTCAAATTTTTAAGCAGTGCCTTTACTAATTAATGTAAATGACTAAGTGTATTAAGTTTAGGAATTGTTAATGTATTTAAAAAAATGTATTGATCTTTTTTTACTATTTGAAATTATTTCCCTCAAATTTTCTTCAGGCTGTAAATTATAATTACCCTTACTAGATTCTGTTTGACTACTTTCCTGACATATCCAATAGTTTTTAAACTTCAAAATCAAATGACAAAATATGATAGAATACATAAAGATTTTGAGGAATCAGGGGACGTGACATCAGAAGTAGTCTGATTTCAGTCGTTTTTACACAAATGATACCAAACTTATAAACTTGCAATCTCTTTAACGGAATAATATTTTAAAATGCTTTCTGCACCATTTTGTTTCTTTTGAAGTCCTCTTTTATATAAGATGGATATGCTTGACCACTAAACTAATCCTTTAATGGAATAAGATTTTTGAATGCTTTTTTCACCATTTTGTTTCTTTTGAAGTCCTCTTTCATATAGGATAAACATGCTTGACCACTGAACTAATCCTTTAGCGGAATAAGATTTTAAAAGCTTTCTTCACCATTTTGTTTCTTTTGAAGTCCTCTTTCATATAAGATGAACATGCTTGACCACTGAACTAATCCTTTAACGGAATAAGATTTTTGAATGCTTTCTGCACCATTTTGTTTCTTTTGAAGTCCTCTTTCATATAGGATGGACATGCTTGACCCCTGAACTAATCCTTTAATGAAATAATATTTTTAAATGCTTTCTGCACCATTTTGTTTCTTTTGAGGTCCTCTTTCATATAGGATGGACATGCTTGATCCCTGAACTAATCCTTTAATAGAATAATAATTTTAAATGCTTTCTTCACCATTTTGTTTCCTCTGAAGTCCTCTTTCATATAAGATAAACATGCTTGACCACTGAACTAATAATCCTTTAAAGCTATTTAGCTAATGTTGGTTTTACACGTCAATACACCTATTAGATACTTACGAGTGTTGCTCTCCTCCTCCGAGCCCTGCAGAGTGTGAAGGTATTTAATGAGCGCTGCAGCCGTCTGTCGTTCCTCTTCATACGGCTCACGCGATGCTTCGTATTCCGCCCTTATGAAGAAATATATCAAATGCTGATATAAAAATCTGTTTCATTTGTGTGATATTACATCAATATAATGGGACCCACTACTAATCAGTCCTGGGCTACTTTCTCATGATTAAAATCTGTTGCAATAGATTTTCAGTCCATAATCCTCAAAGCCTACAAGGTTGAACAAAAACATCACTTAAAATCACTCATCAATAAACAAACAAAACCTTCACTGTTAAATACCATCCTATTTGTAAATTATTACTTCAAGCCAGACACATTGACAACAGGGGAATACTTTTGTCTTTGTGTTGAGTGTGAAAGTTAGTGCAGTTGCAGTGAAATTTGTTTACTTTTAATGTCAGATTATGATCATGGAAAGTGAGGTGAAGTGTGTGGAAATCCCTGGTGTAATTGCTAATTGCTTATGCTGGATTGTGGTTTCTGTTGTGAGCAATATAGACCCCGACAGATTTTAGATTTTGTCGGGGCTTAAGACACAAAATGTAATGCGAGGTTTAGACTTAATATAGCAACCCTAGACAATTGCATTTGCTTTGTGGTCGCCAACTTAGAAAAAAATGGCGACTGTGTTCCCTCATTTCCAAAAGTTTAATCCTCAAAATTGTTAGGTGACTCGCCAGTACAAAAATCTGTTTCAAATTTTTATTTTGAATAAAGAAATCCTTCTTCACCCGATTGTTTTCATGCATGAATAATTCATTTAACTTCATACTTTAATGACAACTCTTTTTAGTTAAAAACTCATCAAACAATTATTGAAAGTAAAGACTCATCGACAAAGCAAAAAATATTATCATTTTCCATCAGAAAAATTATCATAGTTTTTAGTATATGCATACTTGGAAAATAAATCGGGATACTATCCAGGAATACGTTTTTTAATCAAATTAACTCTTTTATCTTCATTCCTACGAAATAGCTATCCAAATACAGACATTATTTCCACTTATTCTCACAAGTTTCTTTGCACTTTCTCAACTCTATATCACATGCCATACAACCCTCGGACCCTTGATGTCATAATTAGTATGTGGCATGGGGAATTTTCAATACAAAAAATTTAAAATTCTGGTAGGAAAAAGGTTTTTTCCCACCTTGTCTGCATAATCAATCGATCAATTTGATCATGAATATGCATAGGCATGACGGTTACATGTGTAATCCTGTATGCCACTGAAATAAACATGTTTACATCATGTAATTATCAAATTCACATACCTAGCTGCATATGTTAACAGATAAATAGATGCAAACAAAATTCAATTTTCAGAATGTTTGTTTGTTTGTTTGACGAGGGCTTAACGGCACCACGACAACGAGGGTCAAATTGTGCCTGAGAGGTCAGATCATTCTAGAGGTAGGAATTGTTTGTTTGTTTGACGAGGGCTTAACAGCACCACGACAACGAGGGTCAAATTGTGCCTGAGAGGTCAGATCATTCTAGAGGTAGAAATTGTTTGTTTGTTTGACGAGGGCTTAACGGCACCACGACAACGAGGGTCAAATTGTGCCTGAGAGGTTAGATCATTCTAGAGGTAGGAAGAAAGGAATTTTCCTTGTTATCAACCAAATAGTTGGAACATTGAAATATAATCCAGTACAGTATTTATAGAGAAAGCTGGATTTACCAGGATTTACCAGGATTTACCAGTACAGCCACATCCACTCATTTCTGGGCTTCTACAGCCAATTGTAAGGAAGCCTTCTGGCCCATATTATACCCTTTAAGATCCTTGTTGGTGCTGTATGAGTCGTATTACATTTTAAACTGCAACAAAGATTTTGCTTCCACAACATAATCAGGTAGAGCATTCCCATTATTAACAACTCGCTGGCTGAAGAAGTGTTTACGTATGTCCAAGCGTGTGTGCTCTTTGTACATTGTAATCTTATGTCCTTTGGTAATTGTGCTTTGCTTGAAGCTTAAAAGATTTGCAAAAGTCCACATTATCCACACCTTGAAAAAACTTGGAAAACCTGTACCATATCACCTCTCATATCACCTCTCAACCTCTGTGAAACAGTTGCAAAATATTTCAATTGGACACCAGGACTTACTTCTATTCCATCTTACCATGCTTTTTGTACGGCAGCGTCCTTGGCCTTCTTTTCCTCCTCCCTTCTCCTGTATTCCTCCGCCCTCACCTCCTGTATCTCCTTCTTATACTCCTGCAGCTGACGATGGAATTCTGCGATGATCTGCCTCCTCTTCTCGTAAAGCTCATTTATTTCTGAAACAAAATTATTCACATGAATTACTTCTAGTGCTGTCACGACATGGCTCTATTATGCGTCGATTATCGTGGAAAAAAATATCCCAATATATTTATTATTGGTATACGCAATACTTTTCAAGAAAACTTGACTCACGACACATAGTGTTAATATCACTAACGTTATTTCTTTTATTATGAAAGCAAGAAAAAATTATTTGCAGATCTGGCAAACGACATGATCGCATGACTATTACGTTCATCACGCGTTACGAACGTGTTTGGTAATTCAGTCAACTGCATGAACCATCGAAGTGAGAGCCTGAGAGGCATGTTCTGGGCCAATTTTTCATTCTTTTTGCTAACTTACATTGGAACATGCCAGTGTGGGGTGACAGAGCACAGTTTTTAATTAGTTTTTTTATTGTTTTACGATATTTTTGCACGTTTTTAATGGCCTAAACTTGACTTTTAGATTTAATACCGTAACGTTAGAATTTTAGCATACAAAGTAGCCTAGCCCAGTTGTGCAAAAATTTCTTAACTGAGTATTAGTTTTTGGTATCGCGATATGTCACGAGAGGCATATTTCATGTCTTGGGAAAAGGGAAATCACGATATTCGACATGTCATGACAGCACTAATTATGTCAGTTGCGGATTAAGTCCTAGCAACATGGAACCGTTTTCATGGCGCCAGATATTGACCGGCCCTCCAACTTTAGACAAAATGTCAGATACTAAGAAGCTTTTTGGGTCCTTTTTATCTTTGACTCTTATCAGTAACTCTGCCCAGTTTCGTCATTTTCTTTTGCCGTGCATATCCATCACTTAATTCTAAAATTCACTCCAGGAACCTTTGCTCTGCCACAGATTGATGTTGAAACCGACCCCAATATTTTGTACCCCCAGATCTAACAAGGTATACCCTGCATACCTCAAATCAAAAGGGAGAACTTTCAGTTACCTCTAAAAAGTAAACTGCTTGCAACAAAGAGAGGATTTTAGGTACCGTAATACTTTTGCTCTTTATACACAGTTGGTTTAAATCATCTCTGTATACAAAGTGAAACCTTGGTAATATTGGTTTACAACAGCAATATAAAGTGTTCAAGGAAAAGGAAAAATCATTTTTCTCTTTTCCCCCAATTTCAGAATATCGTTCACACTTTTTACGTTATGGCGGGTCAAAGTACAGTAACTTCAGTCTTTCCCTCCTGGACGACAAGGCCTAAAAAGAAAAAAAGTTTGTTCCGCCTTTCTTAAGGAAAATTGTATGGGAAGGGCGGGTGGAAAAAAGTTATTTTTTTCTCTTTTTTTTTTTTTTTGATTGTGGTTCATGATTAAACAATTCTAATTTTAATGTGTTATTCTCCGAGGCTGTATATCATGGACATTTTGTATAAAGGTAGGGTTCTTCAGTACACTAATACATGCAGTGATTCAATGATTGCTATTTTCATTGCTTGTACTAGAATTTACAGCAATTTTAATGTTGCAGTTTTTATATGAAGTTAAATAAGATATGGAACTCAAGCACATTCTCAATATATACAAAAATACGACTGTTTAACTCTCTTGATAAGTCTGTACTCTTGTATGGTTGCGAGACATGGAGAGTTAATGTAGCACATAATAAAAAGATGGATACATTATATTCAGATGCTACAGGAGAATTTTGAAGATCAGATGGCCATATGTAATATCTAACAATGAAATACTGAGAATCACTAAACATGACAAAATCAGCACTGAAGTAAAAAGAAGGTGGAGGTGGATTGGTCATGTGATGCGCATGAGCAATATTAAGCACTGTGTGACAGCTATGACATGGAAACCAAAGGGGAGAAGGAAAGTTGGTCGTCCTAGAACGACCTGGAGAAGGACAGGATGGAGCTCGTGGACAGAAGTCAGACAAGTTGCAAATAACAGAGTCCAGTGCAGAGAGTGCACTGCAGCCCAATGGGCCAGGAGGCCTGAAGAGACTAGGTGAGGTGAGGTAGTTTCAATATACATATATACATACATACATACATACATACATACATACATACATACATACATACATACATACATACATACATACATACATACATACATACATACATACATACATACATACATACATACAGCAGGTTCTTGCCATTAGTGTTGTTAAGGATTAGAGATTAATCGCTAAGCGCTCGCAACTCTACAAAAACATTTACTAAAACTTTTAAATGATTTTTCGCGAACATGCTATGTGGGTGGCCTTGTGTATGTGCTAGAACCATGGCCAGAGCTATAAATTCATCTAATTGTAAGTGCACTTTAATAACTAAACTAGGCTTACTGGGTGACGGTCTGTACATAAATTATTTTGTAACAGCTCTGTCATATACCAGCAGCGGAAGAAAGGTTTCAAAATGTTTTGCTAATATTTTATTACTACACCTATTTGATCTTATTTTCATCTTGTTTTATCAGCCTACCAGGTAATTTTAAGACATGATATTTGCATTTTGGTGAGATTCTTGACCTATTTGTTTAGAAAAATGCATGGTCTATATACTTTACCAGTTCCACAAAAAAAAAAAAATCATTTTTATGAACATTTAGAAGGTTGTTCTTTTTTCCTGATTTTTGAATGACGCTTGGCTGTGATTAATCACCAAACACTCGTAAATTTGGGCAATTAAACAATTAGTGTATTATTTGCAAATTAACAGCATTACTTGCCATTCCTTAAAGACCACAGCAAGCTTTTATTAAGTTCTCCAGCAACCAGACAAGTTGCTGCACAAGAACTTGGACTAGGCCAGGACGGGAAGTGCATGAATGAACCCCCATGTTTTAATGATTCTCTTCTCGAATTTAAACAGTGATCAGAGAACCAGGCAGGGGGAGGGGGATTCTCCTGCTGTTGGACTGACCTTTAATATCCTCATGCAATAGACTGAGTGCCATCCAGCCATTTTCCACCTGAAGGTGTCTACATATCTTTCAAATACTACCAAACACAACTACATACCTTTTTTGAGCTCTTCTCTCCTGGGTCCTCCCTCCCTGTATCTATCCCAAGCCACATCCTCTTTGCCCTTCAAGGTGGTCAGCTGGTGCTTGATGTCATCCTCCTTGCTTTTCAAGGAACTCACCTCATTGTAATATTTCTGCAAGATAAATAAGAAAAAGTGTTTATACATATATATATACAGCAGGCTTTTATACCACACCATTCCATATAGACCAGTGCCATCAGTCAAGTTTTCAACAGCTTAATGTCGTCCTCCGAAGGACAGCAGGACTGACAGCTTAATGTCCCCCTCCGAAGGACAGCAGGACTGACAGCTTAATGTCCCCCTCCAAAGGACAGCAGGACTGACAGCTTAATGTCCCCCTCTGAAGGACAGCAGGACTGACAGCTTAATGTCCCCCTCTGAAGGACAGCAGGACTGACAGCTTAATGTCCCCCTCTGAAGGACAGCAGGACTGACAGCTTAATGTCCCCCTCCAAAGGACAGCAGGACTGACAGCTTAATGTCCCCCTCTGAAGGACAGCAGGACTGACAGCTTAATGTCCCCCTCTGAAGGAAAGCAGGACTGACAGCTTAATGTCCCCCTCTGAAGGACAGCAGGACTGACAGCTTAATGTCCCCCTCTGAAGGACAGCAGGACTGACAGCTTAATGTCCCCCTCTGAAGGAAAGCAGGACTGACAGCTTAATGTCCCCTCTGAAGGACAGCAGGACTGACAGCTTAATGTCCCCCTCTGAAGGAAAGCAGGACTGACAGCTTAATGTCCCCCTCTGAAGGACAGCAGGACTGACAGCTTAATGTCCCGTTCTGAAGGACAGCAGGACTGACAGCTTAATGTCCCCCTCCGAAGGACAGCAGGACTGACAGCTTAATGTCCCCCTCTAAAGGACAGCAGGACTGACAGCTTAATGTCCCCCTCCAAAGGACAGCAGGACTGACAGCTTAATGTCCCCCTCTGAAGGACAGCAGGACTGACAGCTTAATGTCCTCCTCTGATGGACAGCAGGACTGACAGCTCAATGCCCCCTCTGAAGGACAGCAGGACTGACAGCTTAATGTCCCCCTGCAAAGGACAGTGTGAGCCATTCAATCATTCTTACCTCTCTCAACAGCTGAATAAGTAGGAGCTGCAGACAAAATGCTCCAGCTTTGATGTTCGGCGTATCTGTCTACATAGCTGTGGAAAAATCAAGTTAGACCTAACTGAGCCTTGAACCCAGCCAGGACATACAGCTCTGCCAACTGAGCTACCTGTTCTCTTATGTTTGCTTTGAAAAAATTCTCTCTTGGTATTATTTTCAGACCCCTAGCTTGATTTGAAAAGGGGCAGGGTGCTAGACTTGTTGAAGGGCACATTAATGCATGCGCAAAACGCTGCATCTTTTCGGCATGGAGTCCAGGGGCACCCTTAAGGCTCAATCCCCTAGTGGAGAAGCTTTGGGATTTTAGCTATAATCATACATCTGAGAATGAAGCTATTCTGACTGATAAGGAACAGCCTATCATTCTGGGTTCTGTATCCGTGTAAAGTATTTCATTTAGGAGGCTAATTCAGATCAATAAGTAAAAATAATAATTAAATCTAAAAATAGAATAAAACATATAAGAAAATAAATATAAATAATAAAAAAATAAAAATTAAATTTTTTTCTCATGAGGGGCAGGGCAGACCCAAAAGGTGCAGGGCGGACCCCAAGGGGGCAGGGTAAGCCCACAGAGGGGCAGGGTGGGCCACCCCTGTGAAACAGCAAAGCTAGGGGTCTGATTTTATAGAGAGGCCTGTACATTTCATATATAATATTAGACAAACCAAATTATTGGCACAGTTTGTATTAAATTAAACATATGCACACAACAGTCTCAGGGCAACCTAACTTTCTCTCTGGACAACAATACGTTTGCCGAGTTCAATGCCCAGTGGACAAGTTCATCTTCAAAGTTAATTTGTTGAGCCCTTTAAACTGGCCACAGAATATTACAAATTTACTCAACCACTTACCGTCCTTTCATCTCTCAATTTCTCCCTCTGTGCCTTGCTGTACTCAATCTCTTTTTTCTTCTGAACATACTCCCTACAGATTACAAACAACAAAAGAATAAAATACTACTGCATAGAAGAATGAATAATTGTCAATATCATCTTTCTTCTGAGCATACTCCCTACAGATAACAAACAACAAAAGAATAAAATACTACTGCGTAGAAGAATAAATAATTGTCAATCTCTTCTTTCTTCTGAACATACTCTCTACAAGTTACAAACAACAAAAGAATAAAATACTACTGCGTAGAAGAATAAATAATTGTCAATCTCTTATTTCTTCTGAACATACTCCCTACAGGTTACAAACAACAAAAGATTAAAATTCTACTGCGTAGAAGAATGAATAATAGTCAATCTCTCATTTCTTCTGAACATACTCCCTACAGGTTACAAACAACAAAAGAATAAAACACTACTGCGTAGAAGAATGAATAATTGTCAATCTCTTATTTCTTCTGAACATACTCCCTACAGGTTACAAACAACAAAAGAAAAAATGCTACTGTGTAAAAGAATGAATAATTGTCAATCTCTTCTTTCTTCTGAACATACTCCCTGCAGATTACAAACAACAAAAGAATAAAACACTACTTGCGTAGAAGAATAAATAATTGTCAATCTCTTCTTTCTTCTGAACATACTCCCTACAGATTACAAACAACAAAAGAATAAAATACTACTGCGTAGAAGAATGAATAATTGTCAATCTCTTATTTCTTCTGAACATACTCCCTACAGGTTACAAACAACAAAAGAATAAAATGCTACTGCGTAGAAGAATGAATAATTGTCAATCTCTTCTTTTTTCTGAACATACTCCCTACAGGTAACAAACAACAAAAGAATAAAATACTACTGTGTAAAAGTCTAGAACGAAGGATTAGGACAGGGGTCAAGCATGTCTATCTTATATAAAAGAGGACTTCAAAAGAAACAAAATAGTGAAGAAAGCGTTCAAAAATCTTATTCCGTTAAGGAGATATTCAAGTTTAAATTTCTCTTTAATCTGTGTAGAAATGACTGGTTTAGTTATTCTACTATGGAAAGTTGGCATCTTCATCCTCACATTCTTAACAACTGTTAATGTATTTTAAAGAAAGTTTATTTAATTTTTTCACTATTTAAATTATCTTTCCTCAAACTTTCTTCAGGTGGTATATTATAAATACCTTGCTAAATTCCGTCTTTCTACTTTCCTGACATATCCCATGGTTTTCATGCCACAAAATCGCAGGACAAAATATGATAGAAGCTGTGACATCACAACTAGTTTGATTTCAGTCGTTTCTAAACAAATGATACCAAACTTTAAACTTAGATATCTCCTCTTTCATATAAGACAGACTTGTTTGACCCCTGAACTAATTCTTTAAATACTGTTGTTGTTGTTGTTCATCCTTCGTTGTCATAGAAACCATACATCATCTCAATGTTGGTGACAGCTAGAAAGAATGTCGGGGATTGCATAGAAGGCTTTTACACTACTAAAACACTACTTAAAAAACACTAAATCCATCCGAGCCATTATAGGCTAATTGGGCAGGTGCTTCTCCCGAGTTTCCATGGAGCAAGCGGATGAGAGTACATGACTCCCCCTGGATGGGACGCCAGTCCATTGCAGATTAACTCCCCAGCAGTGGCTGTACTCATTTTACAGCTGAGTGGACTGGATATTATCGCCGTTTTGTGTGCCCCATCTTTCATCCCGCCTCCCAAGCACGTTTTTAAAATATGCTGGTAGAGTAAGGGTTAAGATACCTGCTACAAATGTGCCAACTCAAAAATATATGCAGCATGGTCCCGGTAGGGGACCCACTGGGTCACTGAAGCGGAATGAGCCCAACTCTGCTGCTCGAAAGACAGAAGACCCTTTAATAATCAGCTTGTGCTTAACCCTTACTCTACCATGCTGCAATATTACCACCGTTTTGGGTGCCCCATCTTTCACCCCACCTCCCAAACCCCAAAATCAACATAGGAGGACATATTTCACTCTGTAGGAAAGGGCGGGTAGAGGAGGGGGAAATGGACCAAACTTTTCTTTCACAAAGCAAAGGGACACTGATTTTCAAAAACTTATGTATTTTCTTTACTTTCTGTTGGAAAGATTTCCCCCTCCCCCAAGAATTACAACCCTGCCTCGAAGGGTACTTACACAACGTTCTTTCTTGATCTTTTCAAGGTGTCTATTTCCCTCACGATTCTATTTTCCTCGCTCAGTTTGAAGTGCTTCGTGTTGAGTTGATATTCCAGTCTGTTGATGGCCTTCTCGAGGTCTCTCTGGGATTTGTAAGGTAAGCTTGCTTCAAGACGGGACAATCCATCTCCCTGTAAGACACAAATCAAGAGACCTTAAGAAAAAAATGTATTATGTTCTTGAATGTTTGTACATTTCCCCTATCTCTAGTCACCTTCTTCCTTCCTTCTCATCCCATCTCCTTTCTCACCCCCAACCTCTCCTCTTCCCTCCTCTCCTCTTTTCTCTCCCATCCCATCCCCAGTTTCCTTCCCAGTACGCTTCTCTCCCAATAGTACTCTTATCTCCCTCCCATCCAAAAACACCTTCTTCCTCCCCTCCCATCCCATCTTCCTCACCCCATTCTGTCCTCTTCTCACTCTCACCCAATCCACTGTACCCATATTTCCCAGAATGGACTCAAATGCACCATTTCCTCCAATTCCCAGTTCTGTACCCTTCTACTTTCCCAGAGGCGTATGAAGCACAGAACAGACTGACTGCCCCCTCATTGAGGGTTTCACCTTCCCACTTACATGCTTTCTTCCCGGTTGGGAGATGAAATTGGGAAATGATGAACATAAAAATGTGGTAAAGTTATTGGATATTTTGGTGAAATTACCTGACAACTGGCAAAAATTTCTCGAAAACAGGCCAATCTTTCTTTAAAAGTGGCCAAAATTACAGAAAATTTGTCAAAATTTCCCGTAATTGAAGAAAATTCAAGAAAGTAAAGGATATTTTCCGAAAATGAAGGAAATTTCCCAGAAATTGAAGAAAATATCCAAAATATTGGAGGGGATTTTCACGATTAACACCAACTTTTGATGAAAACTTAATTTACCAGTGCAATCCAGTACTCTTTTCCCTCTTCTTGTTTGTCCTCCCCTATTTGCCCAGCCACTTCTTCCTCCTCTTCAATCCGTCTCCTTTTCCCCAATCCCTATTCTATTGTCTTCTCCCTCACATCCCTTTCCCAACAGTCATTCATTGTATTACAGTTCACTACAATTTTCTGGCTTAAAAACCAAGGAATATGTCAGGAAAGTAGTAAAACTGAATCTAGTAAGGATTTTTATAATATACCACCTGAAGAAAGTTGGAGGTAAAATCATTTAAATAGTGAAAAAATTAAATAAACTTTCTTTAAAATACATAAACGATTGTTAAGAATGTGAGAATGAAGACACCAATTTTTGTATAGTAGACTTACTATACCAGTCATTTCTACACAGATGAGACGAGCATTTAAACTTGGATATCTCCTTAACGGAATAAGATTTTTGAACAATTTCTTCACCCAAAATTTACTTTGAACTCTACTTTCATTTACAACAAGCTTGACCACTGAACTAATTCATTAAGCACCGGCCTGATTGGTCATCACGGCTCGAGTGTGGATTTTAACTAAGACGAAAGATATGGATTTAACTGAGACGAAAGATATGCAACCCATACCTTCTTGGTCAGTTCATTTTGAATGCCCTTAATCTGGTCTTCCACCTCCCTCCTCTTCGTGATGGTCTGCCTTTGTCTATCCTTGAGCGTCTTCTGCTCCACGATGAGTCTGTTCTTCCTCTTCTGTTCCTCAGGTGGTGTCTCAATGGTGGGCCTTCCTAGAGATTTCTACATGCAGGAGTTAAGGATGATTATATGGACAGGAATCATTTGAAGCCACACGTTTTGTGCTCACTTGAGTGGAGAAAGGGAGAGGGGGGGGGGGGAGGCGGAGAGGCTAGACTTCTGGCATCAAAATTACAGTTTGCACCACACACATTGTTTTGAAGGCTAGCATAGAGTTATGTATTTGGGGAGAGGGTGGTACTTTTTCTAGTAGTATTATATTGCTTTGGATAATTAGAATATGGGCCCAATAATTGCTAATGATTTAATCTGCTTTTTAAATTTCTGCAGTCCTTTGATTTGAAGAAAAAAAATCAGGAAATGGCACATCATGATTTACAAACTAATACAGAATAATTCAGAATAATTCAAAGAAGATGGATAGTTCGGAAAATTTCATGTCTTTGTTCCCCCGTTCCCCCACCCTCCCCATCTTTCACTGACAAATATGTATTAATACCACTGTTTTCAGTATTTTCTGTGAGTGTCTTATCATATACAGAATAACACATTCATGTGATGATGATCAATGTAGAAAGTATGTATAGTCAGACGAAGTCAACATCAATCTAGAATTTCAGTAGAATGCATACCTCCACCCCTTTGCAATTTCCACTAGATGTACCTCCGCTTTCCGTTTAGTATGCACTGCAACCGCCGATTTTGGCCAAAATCGACGATTGCACATCACACGCCGCGCCAGAGCAAGGGCAACCTAATATGATATCATTATTTGCTTGGCCTGGCACAGCTACGATCTAATTACATTGCCAACACAAGCGAGTATAATATAATGCCTCTATCTGATGCACGTTGGGCATATTATTAATGCCCCTATGATAGCATACTCAAAGGAAAGAGCTTGCACACTTAATGCAACATGCGTAATATATTTTTGAGTTCATTCCCCATACCCGATACAACCTAGGTCCACCAAGTTTCATGCACAAAGAATCTCTTCTTCACTTTTGAACTGGATTGACCAGTTGCATTCTGAATACCTGAGGATCATCTACCATCTGATTGATCATTGCTTTCAGTTTTATTCGGGCTAAGCATTCATTGTTTGGGTTCCATTCAGGCAAGATTCACATTCTATTATTTTCTGTTCATGGCAGAAACCATTGTTTTGATTTTCTTTGTTCAGCACATTCTACTGGAAATTTTCAACTGAGCCTTGACAGATCTCACCCTACAATATCCCCACCACTCCATTTCTATCCTCCCCGTTTCAATATCAAACCACTTCTTCCTTAAACAGTAACAAAACCGCACAGCAAATTTAATCAAAATTTAATCTTCAGTTCTTGAGATACTGATGACAAACAGACAGACAAACAAACAAGCAATGTATATAAGATACAAATAATTAGCATCATCCGCTTAATAGCGAGTAATGGAAAATTAATTGTAGTCCTTTCAGTCATTGCAATATAGTTTGTTTGTTTGTTTGTTTGTTTGATGAAGGCTTAAAGGCACCATGACAACAAGGGTCAAATTGGCGGAGAGGTTAGATCATTCCAGAGGTAGGTTGGTTTGGTTTGGTTTGTTGATGTTTAACGGCACCGCGACAGTCAGAGTCAAATGTGCCAAGAAGGTGTTAATAAATCATGGTGTAAGAGCTAGGATAATCAGGAGATAAAAGGTTTGTAAGGGGGAAAAGGGGGAAAAGCAGAAAGAAAGAAAAACGAAAAAAAAGGAGGTAAGTAAGGTTAGGTGTAGAAAGGAAAGGAAGGGGGAACTTAAATGTGGTGGAAGAGGTTGTTGTTGCGGAGAAAGTTGATGATGTTTGAGGAAGAATTGTTTTCATAAAGGTCCAAGATTGAGGATAGTGAGGAGAGAAGAGATCTGGAGTCCTGGTATAGGGGACAGGTTACGAAGATATGCTTGATGGGGAGATCGGTGTTACAAGTGGGGCAGAGAGGGGCTTTGTTGGCGGCTTTGCCGGCTCTCTCATTGCCAGGGATGCCGACATGGCAGGGAATCCAGAAGAAGATGATATTCAGTGATTGTGGAGTTTGTTGAGGATTTGTAGAATGAGAGAGTTGGGCCAGAGCATGTTGAGGATGCCAGTGAGGGCGGATTTAGAGTCAGAGAAGATGACAAAACAGGGGGCGGAAAGAGAGTTCTATGAAGTTTAAGGCTAGGAGGATGGCTTTCGCCTCGGCAAAGTAGATAGATGTGCGGTCGGGTAGCCTTGAGGAGAAGGTGAGGCCGAGACAGGCAGCGGTGGCGACTGCAGAAGAGCCTTCCTGTATGGAGCCGTCGGTGAAGAGGAAGGAGTAGTCGTGGAAATGTCTACTGAGTTGGCAGTAATTGGAGTGGAAGAAGCCTGGGTTGTGAAGAGCTTTCGTGAAGGAGGAGAGACCAAGGTACCCCTTGGGAGGGGGGAGGGGGTGCATAGTCAAGGTGGGTGTAGGTGGGATGGTATATCTGGCGATCGAGAAAATGTTGATGTTGGCTTTAAAGAAGTGGGAGTGCATCCGAATCCCGAAAGGTGGGGGGATGCATTTGTTGAGATTGAAGAGGTTGGTGAAGGAGGGAGAACGGATGGAATGGAAGCAAGGGTTACGTGGATCAAAGAGGATGCAGAGAGCAAAGGAGAGGCTGGCCTTCGTGCATCGGAGGTCGAAAGGGATTTCATTAGCCTCGACGTGGAGACTGGTGATAGGGGAGGTGTGAGTGGCGCCAAGGCAAAGCCTCCTTAGGGCAGTGTTCTCAGTGAGCTCCTGGTGTTTCAATAAAATTTGCGGGCGGAGGTGAAAATGAAATTGCCCTAGTCCAGCCTGGATCTAAAGAGGGGGCAGTACAAGGTGAGCAGAGTGAGGTAGGAAGAAAAGAAAACAAGGGGAAATTGAGAGAAACACGAGAACTAAAAGCCAGAAAGCTGGGATCGAGAAAGGAAGTGCATGGGTGAAAAAAAACAAAGTAGAGAGGGGTGGGAGAGAAGGATTAGCCAAATATGGTTGTAGATGAATCATACTACAAATGAAACTAGTATTAATCACATTTCAAGAAATAAAAGAAATTGATGTTCTAATGCATATGCTCAGAACAAATTATATAATAGCAGATTAATAACTGATCAACAACAATTTTGTTTTGAAAATGAATAGTTGTTCAACACAGCAGAGAGGTCAAATGATTTCTGCAAACCTGGATTTTAATTTTCTCATATATGATAGAGAACAATTTTAGTAACAAAGTGGTGAAAATACTATGTTAATGTCTTATTCCGTTTTAAAGTTACACAAAATTTTAACTATTTTCTATTTTGGACAAAAGTGACTGCTTGGCAACATCTGTGATGTCATAGAGACAATCTTAAAAAAACATCTTTTGTATTTCTTTGAAAATGTTTTTTTTTTTTCATTGTAAATAAGATTTACACCAAAAAAAAAAAAAAATGTTTTATTGTAAATTATATATTCCACCCTATCTCTATAATGCACCAAAAAATGCTCTTTGATAATGTAAAACAAGTGTGATAAAATTTATAGGAAATACTTAAGAACTGTGCTGGAATTGCCTTGATGACATCATTAAGCTGAAGGACATATACTCTATTCTTTCAATTGTTATAATTTCTAAACGAAATGTAAGATATTAACATAGTTTTTTCACCACTTTGTTTCTATCAAATTTTCTTTGTTTCTATCAAATTTTCTCAATCATATATGTAAAAATGAAAATCCATGGGAATATTCCTTTAAAATCCTATTTTATTGAAATTTACTGATTATTCCTTTTGTTATTCCTTTTGTCATCAGTGGGGTAGTGTTGGGGGGTACACATGTAGCTTTACTTAGGATTATATTATTGTAAATAAATATTCTTTTTCTTTTTCCAAAGGGGTGTTTCTACCAAATAAGCTCTCATTATTGTTATTAGAACACTTTGATTCACATCATACCTTTTGATTATAAAGTGTATAATTTTCTTCTTAACCCTTACTCTACCATACTATCACCATTTTTGATGCATCCTTTATGACTCCGCCTTTCAAGCGTGTATTCAAAATAGTGCTGGTAGGGTAAGGGTTAATCTACCCTCGGAGAGTGTGCCAACTAAAAAATATACGCAGCATCATCTCAGTGGGCAACCCGCCGGGTCACTGAGAAGACAGAGAAACCTTTAGTGGTCAGCCTGTGCTCATCCCTTGTTCTACCACGCGGACATATTATCGCCGTTTTCGACGCACCATCTATGACTCCGCCTCCCAAGCATGTTTTCAAAATAGTGCTGGTAGAGTAAGGGTTCCTGTTTTTCTTTGCTACAATATTTTTCCACATACAGTAAATTGTTATTGATTGCTTTAATATATATGATGTGAAGAACCTTATAAATTGAATAAAAGATTCCCTGAACAAAGCGACCTTTGAAACTTTCTCTTCCTAAATTTTTGACTGTAAATTTCCCTCCAAATCCTTAATCAATATACATGCCTTTAAAGAAAGTCTTTCAAAACATATTCTATTTCCTCCATCAGTTTTCCTTCCTAATTAATTTTTTGGACAATAAATTCCCTCCAAATCCTTAAATCCCTACCTGTTTATTTAACACCAATTAAATAAAATATATCACAAAATCTCACAATTGACCTTCAGATGACATTGACAAATGAAGTCTTGTTTTATGTTATACTGTACATAAAAGGTACAGAAATGTATGAATGATTCACTCAGAAGGCACTTATTTCTAATCACAGACCAGGGTGCTTAAATATGGTCAATTTTCAACAAAATTTAAAGAAACTTTTGCTGTTTTCTTGGTTTTTGATGATTTTAAAGCAATTATGCTACACATCCATATACATACCTTTAAACAAAGTCTTTGAAAACATATTCTATTGATTTTATGAGTTTTTCTTCCTATTTAATAATTTTTTTGACCATCAATTCCCTCCAAATCCTGAATCCCTACCCTTTATTTAACCCCAATAAAATCAAATAAATCATAACATCTCACAATTGACCTTTAAGTGGCAAAGTGAAGATTTGTTTTACGTCAAACTGTACTAACATAAATTTATTAATGATTTCATTCAGATGGCACTTATTTCTAAAAATAGAATAAGCATGGGGATATATATTTACGTTTTAAAGTTCAAGAGCGCATTACTCATAAAGACAAAAGCATCTCTAAATGTTTTTATTTTGGTTCTTTTACTGTTTGCATAGTTTTTTGGTTCTTTTACTGTTTTTGCATGTTTTTGGTTCTTTTACTGTTTGCATGGTTTTTGGTTCTTTTACTGTTTGCATGTTTTTGGTTCTTTTACTGTTTGCATGGTTTTTTGGTTCTTTTACTGTTTGCATGGTTTTTAATTCTTTTACTGTTTGCATGTTTTTGGATTCTTTTACTGTTTGCATGGTTTTTGGTTCTTTTACTGTTTGCATGGTTTTAAATCAATTTTAAAGCACATTTGCTACCGTTGTATCATGTGTTCCAACAATAATCGGTTTTACCGATCATTTTGGGCCAATTATGGCTGATCAGCATCATAATCGGGATTGGTGAAATGCCGGTGTATTGCCGATCAATTACTGCATTTTTTCTTCTATTCTTTTTCCTGAACAGCTTAAAAATAAAAAAAAAAAAAGTTTTTGCAAATTTCACAGATATATCATCCACAACAAATGAATAAACTTCATGCCTCCATAGCTCACAGACAACATGAGGGCAAAGAATATTCATAATAACCAGAAAATTGCTATACTGTTGCATGCTAGATAAGCATTTAATTTTGTTAGGGGGTGGGGGAAATATACCAAAAAGTGCATGCTAGAAGCATTTAAATATCTTTTTTTGGTGGGGGACCCCCTCAATATACGCCCTCACTTTTCGGTCTAGTACTCCTTTAAAAGCAATAAATCAAAATATATTACAAAATCTCAATTGACCTTCATTCAGGTGCCGTTGACAAGTGAAGCTTTGTTTTACGTTATACTGTACGTAAAAGGTGTAGAAATTAATCTAGGTATAGAAACTCATTTCTAAAAATAGAACGAACCCAGATTTATATTTAGGTTTTAAAGATCAAGGGTGTATTTATTACTCATAAAAACAAACTGTTTTTTTAGATTCGGAAATAAAAGAACTACTTCTTCTCAAGAAGCCCTGTATATTTAAGAACTCAAGAATAACAGAATGACGTCAATTTGCATCATAAATTACTAAACTATTTTCTATGCATGCACTTCATGACAATTTTTTGGTGTAGAGGTATTAGTTGATAAAATCCTTTAATTAACAATCTTTTGAAAACTATGGTAAAAGTAAAACAGGTTATCAGAATGATTTAAATTTTGCCACTACAAGACTTTTTTTTTAATTTGCATGCCATCATGTAAAAACTGGGTAAATAAACCAGTGGTAGGGGTGTGCAGCCTATTAACCGAAAACAATACCTGCAGTATGACAGATTTCTTGGTACCTGCAATATGAAATTATAAATTCTTGATACCCGAATATTAAAGAATTCAATTTTGATGCCTGCAGTATCAAATATACAACAAAAAATAGTAAAAATAAACCAGCAGTATGAATTCATCAGAGCAAAACATAATTTTTGGGACCTGCACTACAAAAATGATGCAAAAAGGCACCTGCTATATATATATATATATATATATATATATATATATATATATATATATATATATATATATATATATATATACATATATATATATATATATATATATATATATATATATATATATATACATATATATATATATATATATACATACATATAGATATATATATATATATATACATATATATATATATATATATATATATATATATATATATATATATATATATATATATATATATATATATATATATATATATATATAAATATATAGATATATATATACATATATATAGATATATATATATATATATATATATATATATATATATATATATATGTATATATACCTATATATATATATATATATATATATATATATATATATATATATTATATATATATATATATATATATATATACCTCACATATGGAGTGTTCCCCCCTCCAAGTGCAGACTTTTAAATGCAAATTTGTGATGTACAGTATAAGAATGGACAGGCAGATGTATCAACATCCTTATGTAAACTCTTGGTTAGTTACTTTAGTGGTCAATCTAATTCATCATGTATGCAAATTGTAAAAGAAGCAAAAACTAAAGAACTTTATATCAAATTTCCTGAATGGAATAAGATATTTGATCGCTTCCTTCCCCATTTTGTTTCTATTCAGGTCCACTTTCATATAAGACCCTGCAGACTATATTAAGTGGAAATCAGTGGCGTAGCCAGCATTAAACAAGCTACAAGCTTTCCCCTCCCACTCTAGCCCCCCTGACCCATCAAGACAAAGAAAGTGTTAAATTTAGCCCACTTCTGAGGGAAATTTTTTTTTTGTTTAAAGCAAAAAACAAAATAAAAACAAAGATCCCAAGTTTTGAAAACTTCCTTGAAAAAGTGGGAGATCCAGGCCCCCCTCACCCCTCTTCCCCCCCCCTCCCGATCTCCCATGCTTACACCACTGATGGAAATGTGTTTCAAGACAGTCAGCTACAGGTAAAATTTGGTGTATTGTCTGAATGGGCGAAACCTACACCAAGTGACAAAATTAGCTATTGTACACTCTTTTAAAATTGATTGAAAACATGAAAATAGAAGAATATTCTGCCGCCAGTTCACTTAAGACATTTTACTGCTTCTTAAAGTCTTTCATGTCTATTAATAGAGCATTAACCAGCACTCTGATGGCTTCCAAACACCTAAGTAATACGTAATAAAGATAAAACGTCAAGGATACAACTTCTGTTTCTTTGGCTTTAATAATCTGCAGCAGACTGTCAAGCTCCTCGTCCAGTTTCTTCTTACTTGGTTGCCGCAGTAACCGCCTCCGCACGCCTGAAAGTAATGAGAAAATGATTCTTTTTATTCATTTCTTATTTATTGTTCTCTCTTGAAATATTTACATTGATTCATCATTGTAAAATATAATACCATAACATTGTTTTCTTTATAAACAACAGTCAGCAAAACTATACACAAACATAAACATAAGAACATGACAGAATACAATTATCTACCTACTGTGGTGTAGCGATTATCATACCTGTCTACAGACCACGAGGCCCCGGTTCAATGCCATTGGGGTGGGTAGATACCAAACTGGTTATTAAAGGCCGTGGACATTGACTTGGTTGTCGATGTTATGTCTGTCCGTCAGAATACCTGTGTTCTCGTGGTCGTATTAAGCGTTCGATAGCATTTGTACTATAATAACCAAAAGGCGACGACCCGTTATTGTAATTGTGTGTTCAACTCTCTCTCTCTCAGAATATAATGCTATTGGAAGTAGAATACAATGCTATTGGAAGCAGAATACAATGCTATTGGAAGCAGAATACAATACTATTGCAAGCAGAATACAATGCTATAGCAAGCAGAATACAATGCTATAGCAAGCAGAATACAATGCTATTGGTAGCAGAATACAATGCTATTGGAAGCAGAATACAATGCTATTGGAAGCAGAATACAATGCTATTCCAAGCAGAATACAATGCTATTGCAAGCAGAATACAATGCTATTGCAAGCAGAATACAATGCTATTGCAAGCAGTAGACATTTTAGGTATGAGTACCCTTACAGAAATATTAGCTTGCAGCAAGCTTGCAGCACACTTGAAACAAGCTAACACAAGTACAAGTGTCCTGCAAGCTTGCAGCACGCATGCTGCAAGCTAGTATTTGGAACAAGTTAGCTTGCGCAAGCTAGCAAAAACTATCTGCAGGTTTGCGCAAGCTAGCAACTAGACATCAATGATGTTATAGTTCAACCCATGGCAGTGCAAAAACCAACTGACTGGTTTTATTTTTGAAGCAATTTAATTTTTTTAGTCATAGTTGATCTTTTCAAATGTAATTTAAAGATTTTTTGAAGTCTACTCATTTTTAGCTTAAATCTGTTTACCTCTAAGTTGTTGATGATTGTTTCCATGACAACCAGATTTGGTTAATTTTGAAGAAACAAGCATTTTGAAAGCATAATAAATGTTTAAACATGTTACTTTACCACTGCTATCAAGTATTTTCTTGTTCTTTACAATATTCTCTTCCAACTTAAAAAATTAATAATTGATAATATGACATTGTTAAAGAATAAATTGACATAGTTAAAGTGTAAACAAACCATAACATACACTAAATTTGGAAAAGTGGGACAAATGTGTTTTAATGTAAAATTGGCTAAATTTGAGTTAAATGCAGTTTTGAAACTAAATAAGCTGTGTTTTAGCAAATGGTTTAGCCATGTATAGAATTAGCATCTAAGGACATAATAAACAAAAGCAAAGTCTAATTAATGACCTAAATAATTATTAACATTGACAAAACTTGAAAGTGAGACAAATCACTGATTGGGTCAAAGTGCAAATCTAAAATTATTTCAGTGTGCTTCAAATAAATAATTAAGCTGACAGTTGTAAGTCTCTAGCTAAACTGTGTGTATAATTTAAAACAAACAAACACCTAATTACAAAATCATTAATAATCATATGAAATTAATTGGAATTGCATACATTTTGGGTTATTTACTTACTATGACATTATTCAAAACTAGATGATTTAATTTGATTGAAACCAATTTAAATGCACTTGTAATATTCCATTCAAATGTTGATATAATACAATCATTTAACTACTACATGTAGTTGACTGTTAATGAATTACTTTCATTATGAATTTTAATCAAAATGTTTTAAGTATGAGCATAAAATGCATAATTTTGTTATCAAAATGAAAAGAAATAAAATGTGATGAAATAAAAAATATTTTATTTAATCAAAAGTTAAGTTTCTCCCAGTAATATCATTACTAAGCAAATTATACAAATAGATCAAGACAATTCATGATGGTACACACACAATAACAGTGTACATGTACTTGCAATGTTTGGTAGATCAATAAATAAAAACTCTGGCACTTGCATGAAAACATAAATAAATAACAGGCCATAGGCCAAGGTGGTTTGCAAGTGATTGTGATGAAAGTTTAAAGTTACAAAAAAACACAGTAGCAGCATATGCCTACCTGCAATAGGTTCAGTTCATCAAGAATTGTTCAACTCGCCTAAAAAAAGATAGGCCCTAAATAGCTGCACAGTGATTGTCGAAAAATAAAGTTTATTTAATCAAAAGATAATTTTCTTTTAGTAATGATATTATTTAACAATTCATATGCATAGATCAAGAAAATTTGTGATGGTATGTACAGCGTACCCGCCATGCTTATTTGATCGAGAATTGATAACTTTCCATCCCCACCCTCACAACCCCCACCCTCACAACCACACCTTCACAACCCCCACCCTCACAACCCCACCCTCACAACCCCACCCTCAACCCCATCCTCACAACCCCATCCTCACAACCCCACCCTCACAACCCCACCCTCACAACCCCATCCTCAAAACCCCACCCTCACAACCCCACCCTCACAACCCCACCCTCACAACCCCCACCCTCACAACCCCACCTCACAACCCCACCCTCACAACCCCCACCCTCACAACCCCACCCTCACAACCCCATCCTCACAACCCCCCCCTCACACCCCCTCCCCTCACAAAAAACAAACAAACAGGCCCTGGGCCTTGCTGAAGCTTAAAACAGCATCAGAGATTGTGCTTTTTTTATTACAAAAAAAAATCTTTATCTAGGCTAAGTAAAAGTAGATTTCCTTTCAGTAACATTTAAAAATTTGAATTCAAAATGGTCCATACACAATAACTTAACATAAATAGTTACTTAATCACAGTAGGCCTACACTACTGCTAGTGCAGTACTACCTGACAACACAGTGTATTCATTTGTGTACACTACACTACATTAATTACTTTACGAAGATACTGTACAGTACTGCATCATCGGCTTAAAACTACTCTAAACCAGCTGACAAATCATTTAATTAAGCTTACCTTAATATAAGTAAGTTATGCTTAACATTAAGTACAATTCAAAAGTGCTTGCCATTTCCTTTCATTTGATATATAATGTGGTGCAGAGGAAGTGCACACGGCTAGTACGCGAGCACCCCAGGTTCAATTTCAACCGTGACCACTGCATAATTTTTTTCTGCTGCAGCTTTCAGGGGTCTTTTGACTATAATCATTTTTGGTGTTATTTTATCTTCCTTTTCTTTCTTAAAATTCTAGATTAGCATCATTAGAAAGAAAATTTAAAAAAAAAAAATATGTAGCACAAATCTCTGTTTTCAATATTGACAAGAAGTTATACTTCTGCAAAGATTGACCATTTCACACGGCTTCAAGTCTCTGATATAAATTTTTATCATCCCGTAAATTACTAAAATTTTCATAAAATCGCATAATTTTGGTCTTATATGAAAGGTACTACTACACAAATTGATAATATTATACCAGCTTTTAGATATGTTTAATGAAAGTAGTAAATATCGTAGTGCTAATAGGAAACACATGTACTGAATGCATGAGGACCTAGCCATATACGGCACACAGAGCATTATGTCTACAGCTAGCTATTTTTAGCACCATTACATATGAAATCTGATACTGTAGTAAAACCTTTCAGGAGCTTTAATTAAAAAAACACATAGAATATCTCTTAGCAAAATACAAGCTTTATTACGCATACAAAAATCTCGTTTGAGCCAGAATTTCAAGAGCAAAACTGTTAAAACCTAGGAAGAGATGCATTTTAAAGCAACCCATTGCACAGGCACATATGGGAGTTCAGGTACGATTTGATAAGTTCCACTCATTACAGTCTGTGCAATGGGTGAAACTTAAAGACTATCTGCAGGCTTGCGCAAGCTAGCAAAACTTTCTGCAAGCTTGTGCAAGCTAGAAAAACTTTCTGCAAGCTTGCACAAGCTAAGAAATATGTTATGCTTTCTTTGCAAGCTAGCAAAACTTTTAAGCTTGCAAAGCTAAGAAATATTTTTGTTCCAAATACTAGCTTGCTAATGTTATCTGCTTGCTAGCAAGTTTGCAGCATGTTGTTCCAAATACTAGCTTGCAGCATGCTTGCTGCAAGTTTGCAGCATATGTTTGCGCAAGCTTGCATCATGCTTGCACAAGCAGCCCGCACAAGCTTGCAGCCTGCTTGCACAAGCTAAAAATGTTAGCATGTTACAAGCATGCTGAAAGCTAAATTTCTGTAAGGGTAATAATAAAAATTCATAAAGAAAAAACACAATCAACTCTGCTAAGAGAAAATGATTGCTCATTACTCTTTTGATTCATTTAATACAACCATGAACAAAATTTTGAAAAGGAAACAATCATGTTGAAAGAAAATATTTTAATTAAATGGTCTCCCTTTAAAGGTAACTGTTCCTACTTGCTTGATAGAATATTGCAAGACCACACACCAGTCGCCATCATAATCTTAGTGGGCCAATCTTACCTCACATGACCATGCTCAGGAAAAACAAGACCATCGGAGACCTTCGATTATTGGAGGGGCCGAACTCTAGCATTTGCTTCATATAGCTTTATTTTAGCTTATATATATATATATATATATATATTTATTTTTGTAAGATAAATATGCCAGAATCTTGCAGTGCCATTGTTTGCACTAATAGATGTGTGCCGGGGAATCAAAAATTGTTTTCTCGATTTCCATTTCTGATCCTGATCAACGTTCGAACTGGGTTTCTGCTGTATGCTGCAACAGCTTTTAACCTACGGTTCACACTAGGATTTGCAGCGAGCACTTTACATCCGGTATGTAGGTTTTGCCAACATATAACGAACAATTAGATGGGGGTTCACGTAAAAGTTACTCTTCGTATGAACATATAAAACGTAATAAAAATAGAAAGCAAAATCTGAAGCGGACAAAAAAACTACAATAATAAAATTCACTGAACTGGTAGGTAGGTTAGCATGCAGTATGCTTGTTGTATGTGTGATGTGTCTCAGCTGTGTGAAGACGTGTGAAACCCAATGACGCTTGCCCAGCAAAATAGCTTCCAGATTCACATGATGACATCCCTCTATGGGCCTACTATCATTTTTAATGTTTAACAAAGCAATAAACCCTAGCAGCCTTCACCCATTCAGACAGTAGAATGAGTGATTAAAAGGGATAGTTCATCGATCAAACAAATCTATCTTATATGAAAGAGGACTTCAAAAGAAACAAAATAATGAAGAAAGCATTGCAAAATCTTATATCGTTAAGGAGATATTCAAGTTTGGTATCGTTTGTGTAGAAACGACTGAAATCAGACTAGTTGTGATGTCACAGTCTTAGATTCTTCAAAATCTTGATGTATTCTATCATATTTTGTCCTTCGATTTTGTGACTTAAAACCAATAGATATGTCAGGAAATAATCAAACAGAATCTATTAAGGGTAATTATAATTATAACCACCTGAACAAAGTTTGAAAGTCATGGTTCGCATGCCCATGCAAATTGACACTCATATCATATCATCCGGCCAATTACAAAAATGGCATCTCACACTAAGTCCTACATGGCATCCAATGTCCCACATAGCATCCCACCATATCCCCCATATGGCATACCATCCCATGTACCACATAATATCCTATCTCATCCCTTGTCCAATGTGGCATTCCACTATATGTCCCACATAGCATCCCATCCTATGACCCACATGGCATCCCATTCTATGACTCACATGGTATCCCACCCTATGTTTCACATGACATGCCATTCCATGCCTTGTTCCACATGGCATTCCACCATATCTCCCACATGGCATTCCACCATACACTGAACAGTATGTTGTTATTGGCATCCCACCATATGTCCCACATGGCAATCCACCATATGTCCCACATAGCATCCCACCCTATGACCCACATGGCATCCCACCATATGTCCCACATCAGTGGCTTCCCACCTAATGTCCCACATGGCATTCCACCTTATGTCCCACATTAGATCCCACCATATGTTCCTCATAGTATCCCTCCCAATGTCCCAATGACATCCTACTTTATGTCACACATGGCATCACTTTCCATGTCCCCACGGCCTCCTACCCTATATCCCAAAAGCCTCCTACCCTATGTCACACATGGCATCCTAACCTATGTCACACATGGCATCCTAATCTATGTCACACTGCATGTTACTCATGGCATCCCACCTTATGTCCCACATGGCATCCCACACCATGTCTCATATGACATCCAATGTCCCACATGACATCCCACCCCATGGCATTCCATCCTATGTCCCGCAATGCATTCCACTATATATCCTACATGGCATTCCACCGTTCCATATAGCATCCCACCCCATGTCCCACATGGCATCCCACCCCATGTCCCAAATTACATCCCGTAGGCTGCATACAAAATCTCATCCTAGCTATCATAGTACCTGATTGAGCGCACTACATGTATGTATGAAAGTGTCAGTTCATATAATAACTTATATGCAAATGCCTTGTTGAATAAAAAAAAAGGCAGAGTCAAATAATTATGACTGATATACAGTAGCCCTTGGTGTATACCGCGTGGTATATATATATATATATATATATATATATATATATATATAATATCATATGTCCCATTCATGGCCCCATTCATGGCCCCAATTCATGGCCCCAATTCATGGCCCCATTCATGGCCCCCATTCATTGCCTGTATTTATGGCCCCCATTCATGGCCCCCATTCATGGCCCCCATTCATGGTCCCAATTCATGGCCACATTCATGGCCCCCATTCCTTGCCCATATTTATGGCCCCCATTCATGGCCCCATTCATGGTCCCCAATCATGGTCAACATTCATGGCCCCCACTCATGGCCTCCATTCATGGCCCCCATTCATGGGCCCCATTCATGGCCCCCATTCATGGCCCCATTCATGGCCCCATTCATGGCCCTATTCATGGCCCCATTCATGGCCCCATTCATGGCCCCCATTCATTGCCTGTATTCATGGCCCCCATTCATGGCC